>JZKD02S0353886.1:199063-225085 GCA_000966675.3 Picea glauca
GAGAGAGGAGACTGTGAGAGAAAGAAGAGGAAGTTACAACGGGTTTTGATGTAGGTTGTATCCCTTCATTTGTTGGATAATAATAAAGGAAGGACCTGGCAATTTCTCTGGTGGAAGTAGCCCACACTAGGTGAACCATGTAAATCTGTGTCTCTCTTGTATTGTGTGTCTTCTATGTTTTGTTTCTGCATTTTTTTTATTTTATTTTTCCGCGGTCCTATTTTTCTAACATTACCACTTCTTCTCTATTCTTCAATTCTTCTTTGCTTCACTATCCTTCTGCTTTGTTCATACTTGGTTTGACTTGCCGTCTCTTTCTATCTGTTCTTTTTATGTTCCTCTCAAGCTCTTTGGTATGTGTTCATTATGTTCTCTTCACCTTTTCTATTATGTCCAGCTTCTATTTCTCATCTCTGAGTTTGATCTCACACTGTGCATACTGTGATTTTCCTTTCTCCTAGTTCAACTCATTTTTCAGTGAGAACAACCAACCTCACACAGTCATTTCATTTCTCTTTTATGATCTCCACCAATTTAGTTACACCTTGAATCTCCAAATAAATTCACCAGTAACTGAATCACCAAACATCCAAGAACTATGATTCAGTTCTGCTAAATGAATCGTAACTGAACAATTAACCATGAAGTGAAACAATAGCCCTTCGATCAAATTCTCGATTAATCAGCATCGTTGGATTACACCCGTAGGGACTCGTGTTTATCCTATATGCCCACTGGCTATAACTGAATGCTAAATAGAAAGTGATTTCACAATTTCATGTTTCGGAAATATTGTGATGAGACATCTTGACTCTCCCATGTCGCGATCTCTAAAATGGAGCTTAGCTTCTAGCTCCTTCCCTTCTCGTGACCACTGGCGGTGACCAAACACTTATCCAGAAGGTGCTTCACGACTCACGATTTTGGGGATCTTGGTATGAGGTGTCTTGACTCTCCCAAGTCGCGATCTCCGAAATGGAGCTTAGATGGACTAGATCCTTCCTCTAGCCTTTGACAATGTAACCTTGGCTATGACCACAGGCCAAACATTTAAGCGCTTCGCTTGCTAGATTAACAATCCAAAAATTTGGTGATCTGACGGTCCAGATCATTTCATGACTTTGCATATTGCGAGTTCCTGTGTCATATCCCTTTGACTCCTCCAATGTGTAGGTCACCGAAATTCCAATCGCTTGCCATGTATCCTCTGGCTCCAATGACCAGGATTGTTTCACGACTTCGCGTATCGCAAGTTTCCACACCACGCTCCTTTGACTCCTCCAATGTGTAAGTCGGGGAAATTACAATTGCTCACAACGTTTCCTCTGGCTCCAACGACCATGATTGTTTCACGACTTCGAGTCTCATTTCCCTGGACAATCAATGGTCTAGATCTCTCCTCGATCCAACAACTCAGATCCTGTCGTGAAATTGTGTTTCACGACTTTGGAGGTTAGAACACCTCCTTCCTTTGAACCTTTAGTCAGTGAAATGATGATCTCTCACCACGTGTCCTTCTTAGATTGACAGTCCAGATCATTTCATGACTTCATATTTCAAGGAGTTGTAGGATGGCTCAGTCTTATCCTCTTCACAGTTATACAGGATCCGACCACTGTTGGTCCTCGACGCTTAGATCCAACATTTGAGAATTTTTCTCTTCTTCTACGTGCTCCTCCTGTCTGAATTCAGATCTAACAGCCATCGAGAATTTAGGATGGATGATCCAACGATCACTATTTCTCCTCCTCCTAAGCTTACACTTCTGTTCTTTCCATGCCATTATCATTGCACTGTTGATCTTGCTATCATTGGAAAACAAGTATACTCTCATCGTGCTGATATTGCCATCAATGAAAAACAAGCATACTCTGCCTTTTGTCTATAAATATGCCAACACTCCTTCCTTGGCCTGCACCCATTGTTCAATGTGGATCTCCTTTGACCATACTTCCCACCGTTATTGGACACATCCGAGATTGAAAAACAACTGACATTGACAGAGATCAACCCTGATTACATGGAAAAAGTATCCATTAATAATATTAGGGACACTCATATTAAGTTCACTCACCAATAGAGGATCCATCTTTATCAGGTTTTCAGAGTGGGGCAACTCCTGCACCAAGGCAGGTGGCTTACCCTGGGCCAAGTTTAGAAGAAGTTTCCCCATATGATGGGGCCACTCAACACAATGGATACCATTGCTTCCTAAGGGGTAGGAATGATCCAGGTGGATATCCATGGCCACCCACCTATTCCACTGGGTCAAAGAACAATTTCCATTTTGGTAGTTGTTTTACATTTTTTTGGGTCCCAAACTTCCAAGGCTGTTTTGATGCCCTAAAAAACGTTTTTTGGGCTCGACATTGCTTAAAATGTTACTGAAGGTAGATGCTAAGTCGAACGGAATATGAAATCCTTGACTATACCTTTCCAATAGTGTATCAAGCACCTCAAATGAATATCGTATGAAAAATTTATGCCCTTAGGAAGTTGATGTATCAACTACCCCCATTGGGGCCCACAAAACTTTTGGTGTTTCATCTCCTGCGATTAAGGTTTTTGATGTTTATGGTTTTCTAATTTATTCTTTATCTTAAAAAGGCATGTGTATCCTCATTGTACTGATATTCTTACGAATGAGCGTAGCCATCACATCTATTCTCAGAGACAAGATACCTCCATTTGAGTAAGTTTGTTTCAGTCTACATTTTTATAGTTTCAATAGCTTCTCTATATTAATAGAAATCAAGTTTTATTGTATCTTCATGTATTTCTTTTCTATACATCTATATTTCATTTATTTCCATTTATAAATATGGATTAGATGATTGGCTACTAAAACTGAAAAACATGGAGTGAATGCCATTATATACTAGAGCTCCATGATATGCCTTGATCATCATCAATCTGTGTTATGATAAGTTAGAGCAAGCCAAAGGGAATCCTTGGTTATATGACTCTATAAGTCTTGATACTTTTCCATTGCGAGGGAGACTTGGAAAACGATGGATCGCCTGAGGGACCATGTAACAAAGAAGTGGATGCTTGAACTTGACTGCACGAAATAGGAGGCTTGCATGAATAACAATCTACTTGAGATCATGGGTGTATTGGATGTGTCTAAGAAAACAATGAGTTGGGTGCTATCCTTGGTATTCATATGGATTAGATACATATTCATATAGATACGTATTGAACTTTCTCTTTTGGTATGGATATATATGCTTTAGTTGCGAACTTAATATTTACAAATTGGAAATTCGTGTTGATGAAATACTTAATGATTAGAAATGGCTATATTATGCATGCTTACATTGATGACTGATGTAGGTATATGCTAAAATGCTAAAGTTTGGAGGTGTACCAATAAAATGAAGTAGATGGCATTGCAGGTATAGCTAAATAATGAGGACGGGACATTGCTGCAATAAAGAACACCAAGGATGGTGTTATTCCAAGGGGGAGACGATGTAATATCTGAAATTTAACTCTTGGAATTGTTTGTAATTAAATTCTTAAATAGTGTGCATGGATACTTTATAACCCTCCTACATTAACACCATACCATGGTGTTTTGAATATTGTACATATTTTTGTTTTGCAGTTAATAAAGAAGAATACCAAGATCAACTAATCTCCATGAACACATATAGGGGATATGATACCACAAGAGGGGAAAGGTAAATGGGTCTAGGGTGGGGGATTATGCCTAAATCATCTACCGTATGCTACCTTGAACCCTCACCCATTTTTCAAATTTAAATTTCAAAGAAAAAATGAGTTAATGGGAGTGGAAGAAACAAATTCCTCAATCTAAGCTACAACTCCTAAAATTTATCAAATTCTCTCCCCTACATTCTTGGAACTAGGAAGAGAAGTTGAGTTTAAATTCTTTTACCATTATGCATGAGGGAAATTTGAATGGGGAGAGGAGAGTTGTTATAAAATGAAGGGAATTTTTTTTGAGAGGTTAGACATTGGAGAAAGAGAGACAAAACCATGATAGATCAACCAACCATGAACTGAAGCTTGTAAACCTTGAGGAAAATCCAAGAAATCATGGAGAAATCTACTGAAACTTGAGATAAAAACCTGGAACTTCTTTGCACATACTGGATAGAATGAGAAGGAATAGTTTCCGAGGTACTAGAAAATAGAGAAGGATATGCTCCTTGTGTTGTGTGGGGTAGGTATATGTGTTCCTTAGTGCTTCTTTGTCATCAAAAAACCAATAGTAGAAAACATTGGTGTGAGTTCTAATTTTGGAGTTAATTATCCATGCTTCGCCCTGGTTGTATCATAGTCTGACTAGGGGGTGGCCTCCAGAGTGGATTGCCTATAGTTTGGTGGAAATCGCTCACTCATTTGGTTGTTTTTTTTCCATATTTTCAACAAATAAGTTTAAACTATGTTATGGTTTCTAAAAATATTTGTTTTCAAAAGAATTGGAGGAATATTGTCTTATTTCCATAAAAATTCATCTATGCTTATGAATTCAGATTTTAAACTTGTATGGTAAATTTGTATGTCTCTGTTTTGTGTATATCGACTGCTATTTGTAGTCTGATTTAATTTTATTTTTGTATATAACCACATCTGTAAATGGTGTTTAGTGAATATGAAAACACGGGTATCCATAGATTTGAAACTATAATATTTTGGATTACACAAAGGTTTGATCCTTACCCCTGCAAACTATTTGTAAATTGTTTTAGCTCCAAATTCATATACTTATTAATGTACACAAATTTTAAAGTAGAGAAGTTTACTAGGATTAAATTTACTTGTTTTTTACCGTACATTTTAATGAAGTCAATGATTCTATTTAGCTCCCTGAGATTTTGATTTTGATTTTGACCTGTCTTAGTCATTTACATGTGCTTGTTTGAGTCCTCTTAGTGGAATCTAACTTGGGTATAGGTTGCAACCAATAATTGTGATGAGGATATGACAAACTGTGCTATGGTGGATTGATTCTAATATGGTTCCACCATGGTCTGTATTGGTCATTTCTAGTCCTGAATTTCCAAATGGCCCTTGATCAGGATTTTTATCAAATAGATTACAGATCTACCTATTGGTAGCTACTTACTTTTTGAAGTATAAATTTAAGAACATACTCGATTCCACTCTTGTAAATCTACTTATACGTTTAGTACCTTTTGTTGAGTTGGATAAATAAAACTTTTGAATCTTATTTCAAAAAATTTTGAAGTTGTTTTTATTTAAATGGGATTTGCATATTTATGGTGTTTTCTCCAAATATAGTTTATTGCTTCTTCCTTTAAAGATCAGTGTGTATTTTGATTATCTATAAAAATGACTAATTTATCAAATCGATTACTCATGTCATCTAATTTTCTTTCCAAATGTTATTTCTCTATGAGTGGAGCCTTTGATCTTGAACCAGATATTCAATATTGCATATTCACCCCCTCCATTATTTTTCTTCACTAAATTTTCACCTTCTCCCTCTCTTAATTGATTTGGGTACTGAATGTCATAGCTATAAATATAATCAGAATTTTTGTTTATAGTATGAGGGTTGTTGCAAGGTTGTGTTGAGGTCATTTCCCGCTTCTGAAATTTCCCTCCCCTTTTCTGTTTTCCCAAATTATTTTCTCCCTTTCTTTTTCCTCTTCTATACTTACCTATTTTTTCCCTTTTCTTTTGTCCCTTCTACTTTCCCCTTCTAGTTCTATACTTAGTCGTTTTTTTTCTTCAGAACAACGGGTTCCCAAGTTGGCAGACTTACGGATCCTCACCTCCATCCATAACCTCATATCACAAGTCTGACCGATCGCCATGTTGTTCCATACTTAGCCGATTTTATGATCGTGGGTTCCTAGGTTGGCGGGGTCGAACTCTCATACCCCATGTTGCGTGGTATACATTTTTCATCCAAAAGTTCCATGATATACAGTTTGAGCCCCGGACTCTCCAAACTTCCAAGTCTCATTCCTCCTACGATGAGTTCGTTCAACCATCGCGCTATCATATACTTAGTCGATTTTGAACCTTTTGCGGTTGTGGGTTAACAAAAGTCTCAAAACCTATTTCTCTCACGTCCGTCCCTGCCACCCTCACACTGTTCCCAATGCACACTTACTATGCTTTGAATGCTAACAAATCATCATTCATGTTTGTAAATATTGTCATTATTAAGTGAAGGGATTGAGGAGATCTCCTATTAAAATGCATGAAACCAGGATTTACGGAGGATTATATTATCCCTCTCAAGCTTTCATTTAAACATTATCTGGAGAAATGGAACGTTCTCATCAACTTATGGCAACAAATCGACAACAATTCTGTGTAGATACATTGAATATTTTTGGGCGTGAGGACTGGAGTTTTCAGTGGTCCAGAGCATATTCCTACTACTCATCCCCTTTTGCCCAGAAGGAAGTAATCTGGATGTTTGGAATTGCGCATGCAGGTTGTGTCCCAAAAGTATTTGATTGTAAGGATTTGGTCACTTGGTGTGCCGAGAGATATATTCCAAGACAACAAACCATTCATTTGCGGGACCATTCTCCCTGTCTCTCTATCACCTCAGGTATTTCATAAGATGTTGAGATAAGATTCCAAGCCAAAGCTTGCCTTCAAGGGTGAAGATTGTAGAGAATTATTAAAGAATCATGACAATGGATTAGACCTCTTACCTGAATTCCCGGAGAACCCAATGGTTGTCCCTGATGACATCACGAGATTGCAGGTTAGCTCATTTAAAAATCCTTTCTGAGAAATTGCTTGGCTTTTCACGAGGATAACATGACAAAAAACTACAACCAACATCCCCCACATCATTCTTTACATTCTATATTTTATGGTCAAAGAACATGCCATATTCAATTTGGGCAAGTTTATTTCCATTGAAATATCTTCCCAATTGTCTCAATACAAGAAGGAGAAGAAATTATTTATGTCATCTTATTTGGTTTTCATGGTAGCACATTGTTGTTAGTTCCCCAGCTTATCTGTGTGTAAGAAGGTAAACTGTGAATTCGACCCAGTAACCTTCTAGTATCAAACATTATGGAGGCACAAGGCCTCCCAACATTCTAATGAAATTTTTAATGATTTTGTCTTAGTTTTTAAAGGCTTTTTGTTTGGGAAGGACACTCCTCGAAGGTCTAACCAAGCGAGTAAGTTACTGTATAGGAAGTGGACACTGGAAAAAATGGAGAATTATAATTTTATATGGATTTTTGGTTCCAAGGAAAATCCTTCCTTTCGTGCCACATATCTGACAAAATGTTTGTTACTAAAATAACAAGGAAGTAAAACTATTGGTTGCATTTTTTCCATGAAAAGAGAAAAAAACAATTCATACCTCTGCCTTGGAAAGTTGGGGACTTCATATTTAGAAATATGAACAAGATTGATGAATTTGTAGGCCATTTCCATAGCCTGAATCTAAGATATGTTGAAAGAGTAAAAGGGTTCGACCCTAGTGGAATTTTTGTATAACATCTACTGGTAGTTGGTTTCAACAATTCTTTTGTTAATGTTATTCTGAATGAAGATGAAGATAATGTCTCCAGCACTCCCACTCGTGACGTTGGTGACCTGGAAACAATACTCAACACCAATGAGTCATACAAATAGAAAGAAAAAGGTCTGGGTGAGAAGAGTTCCTAATCCCCAACTTTCACTCCAAATAGTACAACATCTCAAAGCAGTGCTCCATTGACCCACCAAATTAAGAAAGTAACACACAATTCTTCAAGCGGAGGAGGAGATAAGAACCCTCCTTCGGGAAAAAATGAAAGCTCCCACAAGCTTCCCTTGAGGAAGAAGAAGAGGAGGGACCTCAAGTTGAGAGCAATATCTGTGACCTCTCCCTTAAGGATATGGAATTCGAGATTGAAATCGAAAAAATGTTCCCCAACACTGATCAACTTGAGGACATGACTCATCATAATCCTTTGATGGAAATAATTGAGAGCGAGACCTTTGATGAAGAAGAGTCGTTTGTATTTCAGAGCGATTTTTTTGACAATGAGTCCACAAATTTAATTATTGATAAAATATATGTAAAGAATAAAAAGGTGAAATCTCGTTCAGAGATCAACCTACAGAACATGTGTCCTTCCAAAATTTCCCAAATTCACCGAGCAACTAGAGATGCTCTAGATAATTCTATTGGAGGCCTTGAAGCAAAAAATGTCAAGTTAAAGTAAAGAATCAAAGAATTGGAGGAATATTTAATGCCTCTTCCACTACTTGCTAGTCCTTTAGCAATAATTCGGCCTACCACACCTGCAACAAAACTAAAAGGATCTGCAAGCCTGCTCACATAAACCAGGGGCTATGTGGAGAAGAACATTAAGAAAATAATGGAATTAATTACAAAGGCTTGGGAGAGGTCAAAGAGCATGGTCTCTTTTGGAATGAGGGCACATGCCTTCCATGAATATTTACAGGTAGATTTGAAAAACAAAGAAGGTTTTTACCTCGATGCAGTTGTACCCTTTAGTTTTGAAGTTACCAATATGACATAGTTGAGAAGAAGAGAGGAGGATCTCCCTTCTCTGAATCGGATAAAACAACTAAATGTATGTTGGAAGGAAAAATGCTAAGAACTTGAATATTATTGTCCAATCATGCAACGAGGTCATAACTAGAAGAGAAGAATTATTCAAAAGGTTGACTGAGATAGACCTAGCCGGGAGCACCAATGACGTCCAAGACCCCAAATTGATTCTCAAATTGTTGTTCCTAACCAAGAAATCCTTTGACGAACAAGTTGAAATATTTAAAGGGTTATCATTTGAAAAATTCTATGGCATTCTTGAGTATAATGAAGATGACGTGGAAAATTGGCTAGTCGACTATTCAATGAAAAATCAAGATATTGAAGAAGCTTTGTAGAATATTTATATTAATCTAAGGGACTTGGGGGAGATCTCTTGAATATAAAAATATAGCATGAAATCAACGTGGCACTACATCGAGGAGTGGTTTAAAAAGGTTGTCGACAAACTTACCGATGAAGGGAAAAAGACAATTGAGACGGTTCCTGTAACTATGGATGAAAGCCATAAAAGGACATCAATGAGCAAGTGAAAAAGGAGGAGATGCCATCATATTAAGTTCATACTGATCACATCTTTCTACCTTTATCAAGTTATTCATCCAGTTACTCCACCTCTTTGAATAGAAAGGTTTAACCAAAGGCTGATAATTTCCTTTTTCTTCTTACCAGGTCTTGTTGTCTTCTATCGCCCACTTTGTTCTTTCTACAAAATTCATTCTCATATACATTTTATTTATGGTCCGCGGAAGCCCTAATCCCAGTCATTATGACACACACATTTAAATTTCAGAGAATATGTATTGAACTATATATTTTTTAGAAATTCCAAGAGATCTATTTTGGGAACAATCTCAACTGTACTTTGTAACCCGGTTTTCTAAATATAAAGTATTTGAGGTTGATCTATCGTTATCTTTATTTGATCTTCCCATGTATCACTCTGTCAAAGTTATCTTATGCATGGAAATCATTTTCTTTTACTTTTTATGAGATCATAAATCGTTAGCCCTACTATGATGGATGTGAGGAAATTATGTTTATTTGCTTTAAATGTATGAATGTGTGTGGTTCCTAGTCCACTCTCATGAACTTTCTTTAAAAAAAAATTAAATTTTTTTTCCGTTTTTCTTATATATTTTTACTTTCATGTGATTACCATGACAAACTTCCACACAAATCCCATATTCTGAAGACCCGAAGTCCCACGAAAAAATGAAGTAAAAGAGGATTACCACCTCTATAAAAATGTAGGGGGATTTATATCCTTGTGAGGTTATCGTTTCGGTTCTAATAGATTCAAGCATCAACATGTTGGTGCCTCTCTGATATGATCTTATTGATTTCATGCATTGTGTTTGATATCTGGTACTAGGTGTCAGTGCTGATGCATGATTTTATTGAAATAAATTTACCAGAAGGTGTTTTTATCCTATTTACAGAGACCCCAAGATGAAAATTATCCTTTAATAGTCGGAGTTTTTGATAATCTAGAAGCTGAGGAGGGTGATTTTCTAAATGTGGTAGATTTTATTTTGGGTTTTCTCAAATACCCAATGCCGTATTTATTGCTTGTAGTGCAATTTTGCGAAGAAATTACTAAATGTGGATGTATTCTAGTTTTCTTCTGATTGTTATATAGTCTCTTACTATTTGTTTGAGGGCCCAGAAAGGGGTTTATTGAATAAGGGAACTTTTAGATGTCGTTGAATCCAATCATTATGAATTCTTTCTATATTTTGTTCGAGAACCCATAAACTCATTGACTAAGGGAATTTCTACAACTACCTCGATGAATATTTTATGACCTAAAATTGATAGCTTGTGTATCCTCCAACATGAGGATTTTTTGTTTGTGTTAAAATCTTGGTGTGTGGGGATTTATAGGGCAATCTTACAACTTCCTTGTCAAATATATTTATTTTCCTACCTTTTGATAGTTTGGGAATCATCCAATCGAAGGATTTTTTGATTTGTTTGGAAGCTTAATGTGTGGGGACTTTAATTGTCATTGGAAATAAGGTATCTAAACTTGAATAATTTGACCATTTTGGGGTGATTTGGGTCATGTAATTGTTGGTTAGTCTTCAACCTGCAAATGATCAATCGATGGTTGCAGTAAAATTATAAAATAGTGGGCATGTTTAGGTTTTATATGAGAAAGGTGAAGTAAATTCAAATGCAATATTATTAAGATAAATTCCAAGGTTAAGAATAATTAGCCTTTGGTGAGATCTCTTTTTTTCGTCATGGCAACATATGAGAAAGTTCTTTCAGAACTGTACAACAACAAAAATATTTTTCCTTGTCAAATGAAATAAAATTTGATTGATTCCATCATCCATTTGAAAATTTATGCAATGTTAGAAATATTGCATGGGAAAATGAAGGAGGTAGGATATGTTCCTAGCACAAACCTTGTTCTACAATATGTGGAGGAGGCGAAGGAAAATATTCTTTGCAATCATAGTGAGAAGTTGGCCATTACTTTTGAGATCATCAATACAAGTGGAGTAAATCTGGTGGGACTAGATATATAAAATATATATTTATTATATATTATTCCAGTCTATAAGACAACAATGAATGACCAACAATGAAGAGACACACCCTTCACAATGATCAATTACAAATATTAGTGATTACATATATTAATTATTAATGAGAATTTAGTTATACTATAAGTCATCCCTCCTTCAAATGCTTCATCCTCAAAGCATTGACATTTTGATGGCTATTTTTTTTGGATTTTTTGGATTCTTCATTAGAATATTTTGAATCTTTCTTGTTGTCACTATCGCTATCTAGTTCACACATATATAATTTTTTTCCATTGCATTTGTGGCCTGGCTTCCAGTTAGGTGCATGTCATCTAAAACAATGAATTATTTTCATCTTCTATGTTAGCTGGTGGAGTCCCTTTGTAAGTAGGAGTAAAATTTGAGCTTGGTTCTTTAGAATGAGACCAAGGAGATTGCTGGAAGAACAACAAATTTTCTTCTACCACCTTGGATTTTAATTGCAATTGCTCCACATCCTTGATATATATTAGTTTAATTTTGTTTCTTATATCTTCCTTCAATCTCGATATGGAAATTTGAAGGAGGTGATCATCTGATAAATCAATCATACGAGTATCTAACACATGTAACTCGTTAAAGAAATCATCCACCGTGCCTACTTATTGTAATCAAGTGAGTTTAGAAAATACTTCCTTTTCCTCAATGTTATGAAATCTCCTGAAAAAATGCTTCCTAAATGTCTCCCATTCCCTTGATTGGGATTTTGAGTGCCACCATAAGAAACAATCACTTTCTTCCTTATCTAAGTGCAATGATGCAAAGTTAATTTTCTCCTCATCGTCACACATCTTATGTAACTCAAAATAGATTTTAAGTCGATTAATCCACCTTGTTCTTTCCCTATCTTCTTCTCCATCAAACCTTGGTACATCGAATCTCAACTTGTGCATAAATTCGTTAAAGGATCCAAAATTGGACGAATGTTTGGGGGGGGGGAAAATGGAGTGGTGAGAGTGGAAATTGTGGCTATTTAATTCCTTATTATTGTTTTCCAATGATGTAACATGGGTCTGGAGCTCATCGTGGCTTTCGCCCCACAGCTTTAATCCTTGTTCCACGTTGCCAAGTCATCTGGAGAAATCATCCATCTCATTGATTTTTATGTAAATTTTATCTATATCACCGAATTTATTAGAGATCTCATCCATTGATCCTTTTAATTATTTTATATCTACACCACTGAATTTGTTGGAGATCTCCACCACCAATGTTTTTAATTCATTTAACTCTTTATTGGGTGACATATTGAGTTTGTTGGAGATCTCCGCCACCAATGTTTTTAATTCATTTAACTCTTTATTGGGTGACATATTGCTTGTCTTGGATGAGATGTTTCATGTGGCACTTGAGGCCTACCTTCAATTTTCTGAATTTCTCATGGTTCCCTTTAATAACTTTTTAATACTACACCTTCAATGTTAAATGCCTTTGAATATTTTATATTAAAATATATTAGTTGAGGTGAGTTGTGGGCTTCCTCTCTTCACTATGGTTTCGTCTTGGTTTTCTTTAGTGGCTCATAAAACTAAAAGTTTTATTCTACCTGTATACTTTTTTTTAACTTGTACCTTGTTCACACTTTATTCACTTTCACGTGAATATTTATAAACTTATCCTCCACATAAAGAAATATTACTTTTGTCTTTTTGTCTTTTTCCTTTTCACATTATTAACTTTAAACTTATCCTCCACACAAAGAAATATTACTTTTATCTTTTTGTCTTCTTCCTTTTCATATTATTAACTTTTACTTAAATAATTATAAATCTTATCTTCCTTGTAAAGAAAAATTACTTTTATTTTTTTCCTTTTTTTATGTTATTAACTTTTACTTGAATACTTATAAATATTATCCTCCACGCAAAAATTTGTTCTCTTAGAGAGAGAGAACTTATGGTGGAATGAAGTGCACCCTTTTTTAAGAAACCAGTAATAAGCCAAGATCTTCGCTCTGATACCAATTGGAGTAAATCTGGTGGGACTAGATATATAAAATATATATTTATTATATATTATTCTAGTATTACAATAATGAATGACCGCCCTTATATAGAGCTTTTAGTGAAGAGACACACCCTTCACAAAGGTTAATGGAAAATATTAATGATTACATATATTAATTATTAATCAAAATTTATCATGAAAAACCTTCATGTGAGTAGTGATTGCCACAATACCACTAAGTTCATCTCTAAGATTATTGGGCGAGAACTTATTGTGAGGGATGAATACCGTTCCACCACTTTAAGGATGGATGGTGTTATTATGGAGATTACTGGTGATGCTATGAGTTTAAACCAATATGATAACCTCAAGCTATGAAGAACATGTCTATAAACAAACCACGAATATGGAGTGAAATAATTTACAATTCATAGATAAAAAATGTATTTTTATTTTGTTTTATGCAAATTAAGTAGGGTAGGGTATGTTATAGAGAGTATACTAAACATGTATGCACTGAAATGGATAACACATCAAGGTTCAAAGAAGGGTGGAAGGGATATTTAATAACTAACTACCTTGAGAATCGACTTATGAAGAAAAAGCTTAAAGAATTTGAGGCTCTTCCAATCATAGATGTTTGGGGCATTTGGTTTTCCATGAATGTGGATGTATTGAGAGGAAAACCAACACCACCTTTTCAATGTGTATTTTATCGCAGGGTTATATTTGATAGCTACAAGTCTCCTAGACAAATTACTCTAGATCCTATTGACAAGTTTGTAGCTTGGGTTTTTTTGGATGGAGCTAGCCAAGGCTCCCCTTGAAGATGTGGAGCAAGAGGGCTTCTCTATCTAAATGATAATCATTTTATAAGGTTCAAGGTAGGGTTAAGAGGGGGGAGACATATTTTTGTTGAGTTGTTTTCTTTGAAATTGTTGTTAAGATTGCTAAAAAAAAGTGTTTCAAATATTCAAATATTCAAATATTTGGTGATATTATGGTTATTATTAAATGGATGAAGGGGGATACAAGATGTCAAACTTGTTTGGCCAGTTTTGAAGAAGTTAACCATTTTCAATCTAATTTTAATGTCATCTCTTTCTTACATGTGTACAAAGAGAACATCAAGAAGTTGAATCCCTTTCCAAAGCTAGGCTATTGATGTATTCTAGATCTTACGTAATGATGGAATCAAAGAATGGATATATTATGGAATTTGTGTGATCCTTCCATTTCTAAATCTTAAGTAATGATGGAATCAAAGAATGGATATGTTATGGAATTTGTGTGATCCTTCCATTTCTAATAATAAGCTTGTGGGTTGGGTTTCCATTTTAATGGTGTTCAAGTTAGAGGTGGAATGTAGTCTGCTTCATATTTTCATGAAATTTTATATCTTAACAAGTTAATATGTATGTCACTCTATGTACTATTAATTAGTGAAGGTACATTTTTAATTAGTGAAGGTACATTTTTTAGAATTATTAACCCTTATGAAAACTTTAATGTTGATAGTTTAGAATTATCTAAAATGTATGTGGAGATTTAGTGTGCAGGGACTCTCATGGAACTTTTTTTAAAAACTTTTGGTTTTTTAAAACTAATTTTTGAATCATTATAAAATGTAATATTCATGGAAAAAAATGTAATTTTTCTTTTTTAATTATAATTTTCTATTTTTACTTAAGAAAATAATAAGTACACCACTAATAATTAAACCATAATTCATGGCTCATAACACTCGTGACTATTCAATATTTATACAACTTGTTAATAATTGAATAATTGTATCACTAATAATTAAACCATAATAATTAAACCATAATTCATGGCTCATAACACTCGTGACTATTCAATATTTATACAACTTGTTAATAATTGAATAATTGTATCATTAAGACATTATCTATCAATTATTAATTATCTGTCAATTATTTTATATGGACCACAATACATTATTTATTTTGAATACTTTTAATCAAGTATCATTTTTATTACATTTTGAGTATATTGAAAATGAATAATTTATGTTTAAAGTTCTATATATAGATTATGATGATGAGTCGTCTACTTACACCGAGAGGGTAAGTGATTATTTATAGTATTTTATAATTTTGTTGATGTACTTGAAAAACATTATAAAGAGCTTTCCAAAATTACCATATATATCATATCTTATTATATCATGTTATTGACATTATTATAATAAAATATTTAATAATATAAAATAAACATTAATTAAATATTTATTCGAATTGTTAAAATAAAAGTCAAGCACAACTGCATTGCTACGAAATTGAAAATAGATTGAAGGCATGTAAAGTTTTATTAATAATTAAGATTATTAATGACGATGCCGTAGAATTAGGTTAATGTCTTTCATTTGCTTTGAATATAGTTTTGATAATGTGTGTTTTAATAATTAAGTTATAATAGTAAATAGAGATGAAAAATCAATAGTTTTCATTCTATGACAAAAATTTATATCAGTATAAATAATATTTGTATTTTAATTTTATTATATAAATATTTGATTATTATATCTATATAAATATACTAATTAATATTTAAATTAAAGTGTATTACATAAAATTTCGAAATATAAAATATATGAAAATTTGATAAGGTTTTAGAAATAAAAATAATATATTAAAAATCATTTTAATATATATTTAAATTATTATTAATTTTTTTTAATATATAATCACAAATCTATAATTATATTTTTATGTATATTGATGATAATGATTAAGTTTATTGGTTTATGAGATCTTAAGAGGATTTACAATTTTTTAGAATTTTGTTTATGTATTGAAAAAATATTAAAAGAAGCTTTCCAAAATTATCATATTTTAATTTTAATTAATTTATTTATTTTTCATAAAATATACATTTCAAGAAAATTTATTGAATAATTTTTTTCATTCTAAATTTATTTATTTGTTTTTTATAAAATACATATGTAAAAAATTTTATTAGATACTTCCCTTTATTTATGGTGGTACAACAATATAAGTCACTTGTGTGAATTTGAAGTAAAAAAATTATAAAATTTGAAAAAGCAAAAAATTATAAAAACACAAATTTTAAACAACTTAAAGACTTTTTGAAATTTTAAATTTAAAAGAACTATGATTTTATATTTCTATATAGTTTAAAAGTTGATTAACTTGATCATTAAGTAGGAATTGTTTTGTGTGTGTGTCAGGTTGTGTGTGTGTGTTTTTTAAAGTAAGATGGAGGACTCTGTGTAGGTCCTGTGACTGTCTTTTGAGAGTTTAGTTTTGTATTCAGCCCGGATCCTATGGACCCTGAAGAACCTACTGGAGCTTCAATGGCGACTACTCACCCACAGTTTTCCCCTCCCACAGGGTGGGACCATTTTTCTGTCTCCCTCACTAACCCTTCAACTTCTCTCCCTCGTTAACCGAACTTTTCTCATTTTCTGGTCAAGACTTCGCGTAGTTCCTATGATTGTCCTTTGAGAGTTTAGTTTTTTATTCAGCCTGGATCCTATGGACCCCGACAAGCTCCACAAAGACATTGAAGCTCTAATGAACCCTTCCGATGAACTTGAGTGGCTTAGGGAAGGCATCTTCATGTCTATTGACACATCAGGTCAACAAACTTTTTTTTGTTGTTACCAAGACATCCTACCTTATCATCTACCCTTCATTTTCCCATCTTGGACCCACGCATTGAACAAACTACTTTATCGGCCTGTCTACCTTCTACTGTACACCATAGTACCCCATAGTTTAACCACACTCTTTTGACTCAGGGCTCAACCGAACATGAGCAACTTCACAAAAGCATAGCACCGAAGTCTACAATGACTAGCATACCACCAAACTCACCTTCTACTTCCCTCCAGATAGGAACCAGAAAAAGAGCTTGGAAACCAAATAAGCGAGTTAGAAAGATGGTTCTTGACGATGACGTGGGTCTCAAAGATACCTACAAACTGGCTCTCTGTGGTATGGTGGGTAGACTTGCTTATTCTTTACTGGCGGACTGTCTTGTCTCAGACTGGTTCTTAAAAGTTTCGAATCCTCTTCTTGGATATACTTCGGAGATAGTCTTTCTTACTAAAGTCTGGTTTGGTTTCATTTGTCATACTCTGGAGGATGTCGCACTACTACTAAACCAGTACTGAGTCCTAGGTAAACATAGCCTGATGTTGAAAAGATGGAGGATAGCCTTCAACCCTGAAACTAAACACTTTCAACTCAGACACCTTTGGGTCCTCTTACTGGGTTTTTCGTTACATTTATGGGATGAAGGGGCCTTCAAGGCCATAGGGAACACCTTGGGACACTTCATTGTTCTGGACTCTTTGTCTCTTTCTAGTCCGTCAAGGAAGATTGGGAGAGTCCTAGTGGAGATCGATATACATGAGGGACTTCATGAAGTCCTTGACATAGACTGGCGTGGTCCACACTATAAACAAAAACTAGACTACCAAGGGATTCCCTTCAGATGCAACTGGTGTCATTGCACAAGACATCTATGGAGACACTGTAAAGGGAAATTGATGGAGGACTTATCGGAAGACACACTACTACAGGAAGACCCACCAAAATATATGATGGAAGTAGATTCACAAGCCACTGTACCCACTCTCAGTCCACCTAGCTCAGACTCACCACTGGACACTCTTTCAGGTAAGCTACATTTCTTTTTCCCTTCTCTTTACTCTTCTTTAACCTTGTGGGAAAAAAAAACCCTGAATACCTCAGATTGCTTACCTCGTCCTTTCTCCCATGTTCCTTTGCCTAGGAGAGGAGGTACTGACCCGTTTCCTATTACTAAGTCTACTATCCCCATTGCTAGGGAAGTGAAAAACTCGACAAGGACAGAGACCGATACTTTTTTCCCTCATACCCTCCCTACCTCCTTTCCCACTAGCTCTGCATTATCTCCCATTTTTGTTCCCTCAACATCAAATCCGATCCCTCCTCTTCTTTCCATCTCAGTTTCCCCTCCACCTCCTAACTCTCCTCCCAAATTTCTACCTCTCCCAGTTTCTCCCTCCACCTCCCCACAGATCTAGGCTCCCGAGACTACTATCCTATCTGTTTTTAGGGAACCGAAGGAAGAGCCTTCCGAACTCAGACACATTCTTGACTCCTTGGTTTCCAATCGCCTGGAGATCAAAGAAACTTCACTCCTCCCTACATACCTAGGAAAGAGAATCCTTGAGCCCTTGGGTGCTTCGGAGGCTTCAAGCTCAAAGAACAAGCCAGGCGGATACGAGAAAATATTTTCCTAGTCGAGGGGCATTGCGCTAGAAACTTCATCGATCAAAACTAGAAGCAGCCAAAAAAATCTCTCACAGTCAATTGAACAAACCTCTGAGATTTCTACTTCTTCTACAGATATTGGGCCTCTTAGAGCATTGAAATCCCTAAGTAATTTTATTGCTCTCTCTGAATATTAGAGGGATTGGAGGCACCCTCAAAGATGCCTCTTTCTATCATTTGATGGAGCAAATGAGACCCGAAATTGTTTTCCTACAAGAAACTTTGGCTCCAGCCCAGAAAGCCATGGATTTATTCTTTTGTTTTCGCCCTACATGGGCCATTTGTTTAGTAAACGTTGTAGGCACCTTTGGGGGCCTCCTTGTAGCTTGGGACCCAAGTTCACTTGATCTGACCCTCTTTCTTTCTGTGGGAGGCATTTTATTAACAAGTTTCATCATAGTAGATAAGAGGGAACTTACTTTACTTAATGTTTATGGCCCTTGCACAACCAAGAAATCCTTCTAGACTAAAGTAAAAGATAGTGGTATCTTGTTTGCCAATAATTTGATTTTTGTTGGTGACTTTAACATCATTCTTGACTCAGATGAGGCTT
This sequence comes from Picea glauca, assembly GCA_000966675.3. NCBI lineage: Eukaryota > Viridiplantae > Streptophyta > Pinopsida > Pinales > Pinaceae > Picea > Picea glauca. The sequence continues at coordinate 217,994 of JZKD02S0353886.1, forward strand.
GGGAGTGACTCCTTCTGGTTTTATTGATGGTTTCTTCAAAGATTTATTCACGTCCAAAAATCTTATAGACATCAAACCTCCCAAGCTCGTGCTCACTTGGCGCAATGGGCGCATAGGACACAACACGATCTACAGGAGGCTTGACATATTTATGGTCTCAGAAGAACTACTTTCTTCAATCGGTCACTACAAAACTTGGGTCCAATCACCCTTCTTTTTAGACCACACCCCCATCTGCTTTCAGTTAGACTTACCACCGAAGTGCAAAAATTGTCCATTTAAATTCAATGGGCATTGGCTCGAAGATAAAGCATTCGTGGACATTGTTAAAAAAATATGGCATGATACTAATTTCATAACTGAACTCAGTGTGCAAAGTAAATTAGTTTGGAAACTTCAAGTTCTGAAACAACACACAAAGATTCGGCTCAAAGACAAAACAAAAATGGATAAAGACAGGCTGGTAACTATTGAATCCGAAATCAATTTTCTCTCTACCAAAGTTTTGGGGGAACCAAACAATGAATTTTTTTAAACCAGTTTGAGACACCTGGAACTGGAGAGAAACAACTTACTTCGCCAAGAGGAAGAAAAGTGGAGATTGCGTAGCAGAGCTCTCTGGCTAGCTAGCGACGATCGCAACACTAATTATTTTCATAATGTGGCCTCCAGAAACATGTTAAATATAATGTAACCTCAACAAGATGACTGTACACTTCCAGCTATCCTGGCCAGATGTACTTTCTTTTCTTGATTTGCTTGAGCCTATTTAGCTCAACTATTTCCCTTTGCACATTACTTCTTCATTAACTTTTCTCATTGTACTCCCTACTTACATTCTCAATATACTGAATACTATTTCTGCTCTATTCTTTCTCTCTGCATTTCTTGCTTCACAATTTATCATGGTATCAGAGCTTCAACAATAAGCCTCTTCACACAGACTAGAGAGCAACACGATCCTCATAGTGCAGAGCTTACACGGATCACGAGAGCACAGGATGCAAGCCACTTCACAAAGAGTGGAGAGAAAGTTGTTGTCCGCATTTAGCTCAAAAGATCGTCGCAGGAAACTCACGCAAGGAAGCAGAGCGCTATACGCTCAAAAGATCAAGCAAGCAGAGACTGCAAAAGGAGAAACTCTAAAGAATCATGAACAATTTCATATTCGTCAAAGATTCATGAAGAAGAGCTGCAGGAGGCAGGAACATTTGAAGAATTCAAAGAAATTTGTTCAAATTTGTGAAAGATTTCTACAGGAGGCATAATCATTTAAAGAATTTCGGGAAATATCTGTCCTCCGTCAAAGATTGCAGTAGAGAACAGTAAGCTTCAAAGAACTCGTGAAATTCTTTCAAATCTTTGAAAGATTCACGAATTTCTTTCCTCAGGCGAAACTCTTTGTAAGAGCAACAAAGAACTTGCGAAAGCAGTCAAGAATGAGCAGTTGCAGCCGTAAGATCAGTCCTGCAAGAGATTGGAGGCGAAAATCTAGTTCAAGTGACGAGGAGAGTGCAGAAAAGGCGAAAGAATCACAGCCGTTAGATCTTACGCAGAGGAATGATAGTCTTCGTATCCGTGAGAAAGTGCACGAGGATTAGTCCTCTAGAGCGCACAGGAGAAATTTCAACTTGCAAAGTCACGAAATCATTAGGACCGTCCATCAAGGAGGACACGTGGCAAAATCTCGACATTTCACTGACTCGCAGGGTGTAAAGGTCAGAAGACTGCCGTGAGAATTCGCGAATCGCGAAATCCCAAGTCATTCTGGACCATTGGATCGAGAAAGATCGTGAGTCGTCGATCTAAGTCTATCACAAAATCGGGACTCGGGAGTTGGACGAGTAAAGGAGACTGCACTCGAAACACTGATACGCGAAATCGTGAAATCCCAAAAGGATTGTGAGTCGTCCATCTCAAAGGACAGGTGGCAGCAGGTCAAAGCGCCATCTCATTTTGGAATCTCGGCGTTCGCGGTTTGGGTAACTCAGTGAAAAGACTTCTAAAGTTGCGAAATAACGAATCGCGAAATCCCGAAAGGATTTGGATCGTCAGATCACAGGAAGATCTTGACTATTGAAGTGTCCAAAGAGAAGTTTCGACATTTCGGATTCGTGAACTCGGAGGTTCGTAGAGCGAGAGCCCAAGAGTTGCGTATCCCAACTCATGAAGTCGCGAAGTTGTGAAATTGCGAGGAGTAAGGACAGTCGTTGGATCCAGAGAATGGGAGGATCATTGGATCAGAAACCCCATCGCGTATTCGGAGGTTCGGAGGTTGAAGGGATCTCTTTTCGACTATAGAAGTCACAAAGTGCCTAGAGATGAGGCACAAAGGAACACGTGGTAGAGCCATAAGGTGGAGCCCATGTGATAGACAAGTAAATAAGGACATCAAAGGTGAAAACGACTGTTTGATTAATGATCAGATTTCATTAAAAAAAGAAGCAACCTCTTATTTTAATTTTTTTTACAAAGCTTCTATCTCTTCGGATACTTTTGAACATTGTAAACTCGTTGTGATTTTCCCTCAGATGGTCAACGAGGAGGATTCTCTTGTTTTTTACCGTCCAGTTACTATTGAAGAACTGAAGTCAGTTTTATTCCATTTCAAAAAGGAAAATAGTCAAGCCCTGAATTTTTCATCTTCTTCTTTGACTTAGTTGGGGAGGATCTTTTATCATTTGTTGAAGATTCAAGAAGACTGGGAACAATATATGGAGGTATAAATGCTAATTTTTTGACCTGATACCAAAGGCGGATAAACTTGTTTCCTTTGACGACTACCGACCTATCTCACTCTGTAACCTGTGCTATAAGATTATTTCTAAACTCATAGCAAACCGATTGATCCCTATTCTTTCTGGAAGGATCTCTACTGAACAATTAGGCTTTCTGAAAGGTAGGCACATCCAGGATGCCATAGGCACAACCCATGAGTCTCTACACAACATCAAAAAATACAAACTGAAATCCCTAGTGCTAAAGTTGGATCTAAGAAAAGCGTATGATTGTATTGACTGGGATTTCCTCAAACTTATCTTGCATAAAATTGGTTTGGAGCCACAGATGACAAAGTGGATAATGACTTGTGTCACCTCTTCATCCTTTGCGGTGATCATCAATGGGGAGGCTTCAGATTTTTTCAGAAGTGGAAGGGGAGTCAGGCAGGGATGTCCTCTATTCCCTCTACTTTTCATTTTGGTGATGGAAGGACTCAACCTATTATTAAAACAAAACTTTGTTGATGGTCTCCTTTCGGGGATCAAGGTTTCCAGACTGACCAAAATCTTGCATCTTCTTTTTGCAGACGACGTTCTCATTTTATCTAAGGCGAGCCTCACTGAATGACAAGTAATTAACACTCTTATGACTCGTTTCTGTAACGCTTCGAGTCTGATTGTCAATCCTTTGAAATCGACAGTACATCACAAAGGCATTTCAGAGACTGAACTGTCTTCTTACAAAAACTTTCTTCCATACACCTTCATCGAACTCTCTTCAGAATTCTGGTATCTTGGCTATTATTTGAAGACAGAGACACATCGTGCTGCCGATTGGAATTGGCTGATGGTAAGGATGGAAAAAAAAATCAACCAATGGAACAACATATGGTTGTCATTGGGAGGGCATTTCATACTTTTAAAGTCGGTTCTGGAAGGTCAAAATGTTTATTGGATGTCCCTAGAAACTTTGCCTCGCTTGATCTTAAACAAACTTAGAATTTTAATGTTTCACTTCTTATGGACAGGCCACCAGGATGCTCGTCAGTACCAACTGTGTATATGTGAGGTCATCTCCAGACCCAAAAAACAAGGAGGTTGGGGTCTTCTCAAGCTTCCTCTTTTTAATCTGGCATTGATAGCGACAAATCTGTGGAGAGTTCTAACTCATCCCAACATCTGACAATAAGTTATATTTGACAAATATTTACACAAATCCTCGATTATTGAATGGATTAGGCACCACTCACATCAACACTATCCAGCCTCAAAAATCTGGACAAGTCTGAGGTGCGCTTTACCAATCATTAACCACTGGACTAGCTGACAACTAGGTTCTGGTTTACAGGTGAAGGTGGGCCGATATTTTATTTTAGATTTGGGGGATAGAGCATGACTCTCAGAGGAACTCTTAACCGTTTTAAAGAACAGGGACATTCTCTCACTGACACAAGCATCAACAGGCTCGAATTATTTAACCTGCACTGAAATCTGGAAGAGTCCCGGGGACCTGGGACTTGTGGGAGATCTAGCAGTCGAATGGAATAATTACATGGCTAGACTTGGACAGGCAGGTATTATGCTCAATCAAGAAAAAAAAGATAAACTACTTTGGAATGGAGGTGACTCTTCAGGTGAAATCTCGGTCAACAATTTCTACAAAGCGCTCTTATATTTACTCTCCCTACCAAACCTCCACTGATGGAAACTCAAACTTTGGAAGTGGAACATGCAATTAAAGATTATTCTCTTCTTCAGGCCGACGGTGGACCAAAGCATCCTTACTTGGGATATATTATTAAAAAAGGGATGGGTGGGTCATGGATTTTGCTACCTTTGCAGAGCAACAACTAAAGATAGTGCACACCTCTTCATCCATTGCCTTTTTACAAAGGTGACTTGGAACTCGTGTATTAAATTTCTAAATTTAAATTTGGAGTGGAAGGGGCAAAATTTAAATGAATGCATGGTGAACTGGACACAAAACTTAGCCGGGCCAAAAAAACTCCTAGTTCTTATTTGTTGGTTCCTGTGGAAGGAGTGCAACAAAGCATTATTCGAAGGTAAACTTCCCTCTTCCAGTACAGTTACTCACATAACTTTAAATTTACTCTCCTACACTCAAACAGAACTTAGACCGAGATTTTTAAGATTGAGTTTGATTACTCCTATCCATGGACATTCGCTAACCTTCTTCGATGGTGCATCCATTAATGAGGGAGCAACCTGTGGTGCTGGGGGAACCTTGAAAATTCCTAATTCTCTGAAGGTGACATGGTTTTTCAATTGCGGATATGGCTCCAATACGAAGTCCAAATTAATTGGAGTGTGGGCATCCTTCACAATGGAAAATGTTTTTCACTTATACCACCTTCACTTATTGGGGGATTCCACGGTCATTATAGAGTGGCTTCAATGAAAAGACAAACTACATGCTACTAAAATTGAAGGTTGGAAGCACAGAGTTCAAGACGTGCAGAAAAAATTCCAAGGAACCTACTTTTAACATATATATAGGGAAACAAACGAAGAAGCTGATAGACTTTCCAAAAGATCCCTCGAAGCACCGAAGGTTATTTTTTTTTTCTTCACTTGGATCAATGGAATCGAAGGACCTCAGCAAACTATAAATATCTTAGAAAAAAAAAAAAACATTGTTGGAATAATGTTTCTTGATTATTATTATCGTCTAGAAATCTCCCTTTGGTTTTTTATCTAAAAATGAAGAAAACTTGAAAAACTTGAAAAATTATTGCAAGTGAAATGTTATGTGTTTAAAGCAACATGATCAGTTTGCAACACATAAATGAAGGATTACTTATGTAAATTACACATAGACAACAACATAAACAGTGAACATAAACACATGTGCAGAACAATTGATAAAGGAGTTCACCCCTCTTCTGGGCTACATCTCCTGGTCCAGCTTCCAATGGATCATTATTATTAATTGCTCAAAAAGTGATCAAAAATATGTCTTACAATGCTCAAATTGACAAACCGACTGCTCCAATGGCTTCCCAGCGTCCCAAAACCCCTGTCTGGGCTCTTTCGGTACCTCAATTGGTCAAAAAATGAGAAAGATAGGCCTCCTAGAAGTCTCCTTCTCCAAGCTTGATGTCTCTGGTTCTACAATTCGCACCCCCCTTTAATGAACCCGACTCACATGCTCTTTTAAGTGCAAAAACCCAGCACCGGGCGCAACCGCACCAATGGTGCAAATTGTAGGACGGTTAAGGGCGCGCCAGCCCCTAACCGCCTCGACACCTGGGCATATGGCGCATGGAAGCTTGGGCTAGGCAAACGAGTGGTTAAATCGCCATAACCGTTGGAACTCCCGCGCATGTTAAACCATTGGTTAAATAACAAAACCCATGGGTTATGTTTCAACCCCGTGCTAATACACAACAGTATATATATGTGAACATATTACAATATACAAACTTTGGTTATATATACACGCCATTCATTGGGCCTTACAACATGGTCATATATCATTTCAAATAACCACGGGCCAGGGCTAAGCCCCGACCCGACCCCCGCCCATTCATACATTGCAACGACTTTATAAAAAATGCGTTGGGTTATATGTTAAGTCACATGTCATGGGCGCATTGGTCGGACGGTTATATAAAGGTTTACATGTGGGGGGAGGTCCCGAGGTCGAACCTCGCGGACTCCCATTACATTTTATATAGCAATATAAACCAAACAAATGGGGGACACGTGGCGCCCATGGATTAGGCCACGTGTCTTCTTATTATTTGCCACCAACCAAACACTTGGCAACTTCCTATTCACCCAAAATTGACCAATCAACATTTTCCACGTCACCACCTTACGACCTGTATGGTCTTGCCACGTCACCGTACAGACTGTACGGACAGGTACAGTCAGTATCCAAAATTTTTTCCTGTTTGGCTTGGTGAACAGATCGTGATATCTTCTCCATACGGACTCTATTTGAGAAAGTAAATATACCACCAGAATCAGGAAGACGAGACAGACGCAATGGCACTGTTTTCGTCGCATTCTGAGCACTTTGAAAATTGAGAAAAATTTGATCCCCTGATCACACCTCCCCATTAGGAAGCTTTTGGACCTCCAAAAGACTATCTCAGTCTATGTGAAGATGAGGGTATAGTTCCCTCACCCTTCCAACCTCAATCCACTTGGCCTTGCTTGGATTTGTCCCTTTAAGACCAACTCACAAATATTCCACATTTCCTCGCTTCGAAGTTCGCATTCTCCTGTCAAGGATGGTGTCTTCCTACAGTTCTATTAGATAATCTGGAGAAAAATCATCTATGGAAGGAATCTGAACATGCTCTCCATGATCATCAATCAATGGAGGCTCATACAACTTCAAATT
>JZKD02S0353886.1:229273-239365 GCA_000966675.3 Picea glauca
CTACATCTCCTGGTCCAGCTTCCAATGGATCATTATTATTAATTGCTCAAAAAGTGCTCAAAAACATGTCTTACAATGCTCAAATTGACAAACTGACTGCTCCAATGGCTTCCCAACGTCCCAAAACCCCTGTCTGGGCTCTTTCGACACCTCAATCGGTCAAAAAATGAGAAAGATAGGCCTCCTGGAAGTCTCCTTCTCCAAGCTTGTTGTCTCTGGTTCTACAATTCGCACCCCCCTTTAATGAACCTGGCTCACACGCTCTTTTAAGCGCAAAAACCCAGCATCGGGTGCAACCGCACCAATGGTACAAACCGTAGGACGATTAAGGGCGCGCCAGCCCCTAACCGCCTCGGCACCTAGGCATATGGCGCATGGAACCTTGGGCTAGGCAAACGAGTGGTTAAACTGCCATAACTATTGGAACTCCCGCGCATGTTAAACCATTGGTTAAATAACAAAACCCACGGGTTATGTTTCAACCCCGCGCTAATACACAACGGTATATATATGTGAACATATTACAATATACAAACTTTGGTTATATATCCGCGCCATTCGTTGGGCCTTACAACATGGTCATATATCGTTTCAAATAACCACGGGCCGGGGCTAAGCCCCAACCCGACCCCCGCCCATTCATACATTGCAATGAATTTATAAAAAATGCATTGGGTTATATGTTAAGTCACATGTCATGGGCGCATTGGTCGGATGGTTATATAAAGGTTTACATGTGGGGGGAGGTCCCGAGGTCGAACCCCGCGGACTCCCATTACATTTTATATAGCAATATAAACCAAACAAATGGGGGACATGTGGCACCCATGGATTGGACCACGTGTCTTCTTATTATTTGCCACCAACCGGACACGTGGCAACTTCCTATTCGCCCAAAATCAACCAATCAACATTTGCCACATCACCACCATATGACATGTACGGTTCTGCCATGTCACCGTACGGACCGTACGGACTGTACATACAAGTACAGTCAGTATCCAAAAATTTTGCCTGTTTGGCTTGGTGAACAGATCGTGATATATTTTCCATACGGACTCCGTTTGAGAAAGTAAATATACCACCAGAATCAGGAAGACGAGACAGACGCAATGGCACTGTTTTCGTCGCATTCCGAGCACTTTGAAAATTGAGCAAAATTTGATCCCCTGATGAGTTTTAGAATCAAGTTCAGTTCTGTTTCATTTTGGTCCGGGGCCTTTTTCTTCTATTGTTGTGAAGACATAGATTTATTTGTGTGCTTCCAACACCTTAGTCTCAGCATCTCGGGACCTCTTCATTGTTGATGTAAATTTTTTTATATATCAATATAATCTTGAGCCATTTTTCTTCTGAAAAAAGAAAAATAAGAATTGTTTTTTTTTTTTAAATCTAAAAAAAATTCTATTATATTTAAAAAAAACACAATCAAACAAGAGAACTGCCAAAATTGGAAACCAAATCCACACCCCGTCCTAATGTCAAAGTTTTCCATCAAAAGTGTAGACCCAGATAGAGTTAAGTCCATAGTTCAAAACCTGCCATCTACGGCTTAACCAAAAACCCCTAAACTAGTTGAGCTTTTATCCACGGACCCTACCCTAGAAACATGGCTATATTTTGCTTGACGATAAGTAAAGAAAATATTCAAAAAACAGAGAACCACAAACCCCGTATCGTGGTGCATATGTCGTTGGTTGCACCTTGCTGGGCTCGGTGTAATTGGGCATCTTGGCAGAGCTAGGCATGCTTGGAGATCCCTAATTTTCTGTCTTCTTACGAGGTTCTTGAGAAGCTGATGACACCCTGAATATGATGTCAAACTAGGATTGTAGAACAACTCAAACTTTCCGTCTAAATTGTGAATTGTGTGGAGGATGTTTGACTCCTCACTCCTTGTCTTGTGTAGCGCTTGGCACACCATGGTTTTAACAATCAAGTAGGTTTTTGTAATTTTGAAATACTTGGTATCCCTAATTCTGGAGTAGAAAAGATCATCCTTCAAATTTTTATGTTTCTCTCTTTTCTTCCTCCAAGCATAGTTCAACAAATCGATTTCCGATAGCTCATGCTTCTCTAGTTTCCTGCGTATTCGCAATGGGACCTCTGGAGGTGGAGGATTCCCTGTCAAATTTTTCCTTTTCTACACCCTAGTCGAGCTATCATAAACTCGAACCATATAGAGACAGAGCTCCCCCCACCATTGTCAACAACCAAAAATGTTACTTTCGCCACATCAGGAGGCCCCGAGTATGAACTAAAAGCCTTCCTCATCGTTTGTTGGGACTTACATGATTGCTCTTCGTTTACTTGTGTTCTCTTCATATTCACCATCCTGCAACATCTCCTACCCCCAAGATCCATCAAGAAAATGTTGTACGTACCTTCTTTCCACTCAAAGCAATAACACTTGATACAACTCCTTTCTCCTTCCAGTTGCTCCGGCATGATCGAGCATGAGAGTTGTGTACTATATCCCTATTGCACACCATGATTCTCATACTGAATACTCATATCACACAAATTTTCATCACCATTAGTCGTCACCTCCTTCATGCTAACTAGAGGATAGATTACATGCCACCTGCTCATGGTGTTCATCGCGTTGGGCCACAACCACTCCACGTGGGCTGGAGATGGAAGTGTAATTACGATGCACTTAGCTTCATTCTCCTTCTTTGGGCTCTGGGGTTAGTAATAACTATAATGGGTGAGCAGGAGGAGGTTTCTGAATTTCCTGACGATTTGAAACAAAAAATATTGTTGTGGCTTCCAGTGGATTGTATCTGTAGATTTCGCAGCATACACAAGGAGTGGAATGCTCTCCTTTCATCCACCAAATTCATAACAAGTAAATGGAGAGAGGCACCTCCCAACAGTATGCCATGGCTAGTTGTGCAAAATGCTTAATCCAAAATACCAAATTGTTTTCTTTACTTCTTCTTCACCCAAAGATGTAAGAAGAGCTCTTCCATCTCCCTTTCCTTCCTGAAAGAAAAGGAAATACATATTGAATGTCATGGATCTGCAGCAGGCTTGTTCTTGCTGGGAAATTTTCCAAGATTTGTTGTTTCCAATCCTCTCACAAGAATGTTCTTAAAACTCCCCCCCATCTCATCTATATGGCCGATCAGAGCCATGGGTGTAGTGTCCCCAAGGCCGAGCCCCGCTGCAAACCATGTTCTAAAAGAAATTGTAATTATGTTTATAGGCTGGTGAGCCAAGTTTTTATAAGCTGGAGGCTTATGTGTTTGTTAGGCCAGGGAGCCTAAGTGTTGAAGGCTAGGAGCCTACTGTTGTAAATGTAATCAAGCAAAACAATTAATAAAAAATAAACACCACCATGTGCAGACCGACCATGATGAATGAGTGAAGGGGGACTAAGCATCCACAGAGTGGGCAAGGAATTAGGGGCTGAAGGTGGGAAAATGGGCTAAGTGTTGAGCCCAGGGGCTTAAGCCTGGGAATAATATTTTAATATTATTCCAAAAAGGCATGTGCATTTGTGTTTTATCCTAAGTGTTGGCAACGGAGGACATACAAGGGTGAGCCGTGAGAAAGGCTCCTCCTCCTCCATTCGACTCACGGACCGCCAGAAGGTGAATGGGTCTGACTCCTGCAGAGAAACCCTCGTACATCCTCTGAACCGAAAAGGCGTGTATCTGTGTTTGTTCCAGGATAGCCGGTACATCCTCTGTCTGAACAGTTCGAACCTGCATTGACTCTTGCATGGATTGTTTGTCACGCATCCCCGACAACTAGAGCGTGAGTCTATCCTGGGTTGGTGGATGGGAAATAGAGGGGACCTGCCATTCTGTACGGGAGAGTCTGTGTAATTCCCTGCAGAAATTACTTCTCACGTAATTCCAAAAATAAACACGGTGAGACCTTGCCGCCATGGGAAGGGGGGGATTGTATGGAGAAGTCGGAGTCTGTATTCCCAGTGGACAGTAGTGGTCATGGAGAGGGGGATTGCACGGGGAATTGCTATGGAGTGCATGTGCTAATTGAGCCTGTGTGTGATCTCTCTCTCTAGAGAGGGAGGTGGATGTTGTTGGAGAAGGTTTTCTTCTAGAGAGTGTCCAACACCAGCTTGAGGCTCTGAGACTTCCTGATCTGGCCTGTTGTCGAGACCCAGAGAGGGAGGTTAGCACTGATGGACTGTGCTTGTGAAGGTGTATACTCCCGGGTGGAACAGGCATGTGGGGAATGAGAGTCTGGTAGTAGTGGGCGTAAGATGGCATCCTGGGAAGAATCCTTCCAGATTTTAAGTGTTGTTTTCCCTGTAACCTCATCCTAGCTAGGATTCCTTGCCTTGGGGTGGAGCTTAGTCCCAGCTCGGTGGTGATCCACTGATGAGATGATGAGCAGTGTGGTCTAAGTCTGGGAGGTTCGTGGAAGGCCTGCACTTGGTTGGTGGAATCTACCACTATTTTACAGATAAGTACCAGATGAAGCTTTAAATATATTTTGTATCTCTGTGTATTATAATGATCATGCATTCTGCTGTGCATTTGGATTAATGTATTTGCCATGGATTATTTATGTTAAAAATGATTCCTATGCTTACTCTGAGCTTAAATGTATTTCATTGCTTAAATGCATGCGATTAATTATGAATGAGAATGTGTTATTCCGCATAGTAACACCTACACGGTAGCCAAGGTGCGCTACAAATTTTCTAGGTTATCTATCAAGTAGTGTTATAATAACCCTGGGTAGCTGAGTGAAAGGGGTGTTACAAATTGGTATCAGAGTGAAGGTTTCAACAATGAACCTAGATGGGCCAATGGAGCGGTCTTTGGACCGAGAATGCGAAGGGAAATTGGGTCTGGAGGACCAATTTCGGACCTTGGTTTGTTCCGGAGTGTCAAGAAGTACTTGACGAGTTTTTAAAGCTCAGGAGGTATAACAACGTTATGAAAATGAAACCATTGTGGTATGAGTCCATAGGGAGAGAGGACTCCACATCGGTGGTGTGGAAGCTCTAGGATCTGTTTGGGAGGGAAGACAAACCCTTGTGAGCCGTCAGATCTTGAGCAAATTACCCGACAGCCGTCGGATCTGTAGAGAGTTGCACGGAGTTTTAAAGCTTCGTGAATAGGAGGGTGAAAGTCTCGAAAGGATTTGGTTTATCGGGATATTGGAATTAGGGATATCGGAGTTCTTGAGGTCGAGAAGGTCAGGACATTTCAAGTTCCGAAATAGCGAGAGAAAATCTGAGTCGTTCGTATAAGGAAGGACGCATGTTGCGCGATCGTCCAATTCGGAGATCCGGACACCTGGACTCACATAGGTGAGTGTTTTTGACCTTGCACCAAGCGAATTCCCAAGATTTGATCTGAGTCGTTCGTCAGTTGGGACACGTGGGCGAGATTGGGAGCCCATCGACATATCAGGGTTCGGTGTTTCGTGAATCCTGAAGACAAGGTACTCAGAGCATTTGAAATCGCGAAATTGCGAAATAGCGAGAAGAGGCGAGGACCGTCCATTCTTGGGGACGCGTGGCCGAGATCGAGGCATTCTAAAAGTTCCGAAAGGAGAGTCATCCATCAGGAAATCGGGGTTCGGGGAATCGCGAATCCTGAGGACATATGTGTTTCGGCATTGGAAAGTTCGAAACCCCGATAGGAGGTATGACTGTGGTCATATAAGGGGAGATTGTGCAAACCACGAGTCTATCCCGGAGGGCTAACGGGGTTAGAGCGCATCGGCATTTGGAAGTCCGAAACCCCGAAAGGATCTGGACCATTAGATCTAGCTCATTGAGGATCGTTGGATCACGTATAAGAAACCGTGTATCAGATTTCGGGAATAGGAGTGATAAGAGGTTGGGAGTCACTGTGTAATGAAGTCCCGGGTACCAAAAACCCGAAAGTCCCGAAAAATGAAGTTAAAAACAAAAACCCAAAAATGCAGAGCCGAACAAGAGCTTAGAAAACCCATTGGAATTGAAATGTCATTTGTTCTTGTTCGTATTAGTCATAAATGTTGTGGATTGTTCGTGAATTTTTGATGGCCTGACAACTTCGAATTTAATTGCACATAGTGTGTGTGCAGAGTTCAACAGAGGTCAGGACTCCAGTTAACCAACACCGAGTATGGAGTGGGGAAAAGTTCAAATTACCCCCAAAATAGAAGACGAACAAAAAGGAAAGGATGTTAACCTGGGAGTCGAAGGATTGAACTCTAATGGGCATGGAAAAGAGAAGGATAAGGAAGAGAACATAATGAAAATCATTGAAGGATTTCAAAGAGAGGCCAAGGCTCACCGAGATGATAGACAAAAGCTTATGAAAGTCAGGGATCGACAGGGTGCACTAAACTTAAAATTTTTGAAAAGTCTAGAAAGAATAGAGAAGAAACTTGAGAAAGGAAGAGACTCAAGTACGACGGAGAGTCGCAGAACCCATGGGAGAAGAAGTAGGTCGAGGAGTGGTAGCCGACATCTTAGTCACTCACAAAGGCATTCTGACAGTAAGACACACAGTAGTTCAAGCCCATCCCCTACCAGAAAACATCGAAAATCTGGAAGGGAGGAATTGAAGGGAGAGATGAACAAGATTAAGCCTCCAACATTCGATGGAGAACATAAGAAGGAGGAAGATGCCGAGACATGGTTGCTTGGCATGAAAAAATACTTCCAACTGTAGAATTATTCTGCCCATGCAGAAGGAAGAATTGCAATGTACTAACTGAAAGGAAAAGCATCCATGTGGTGGGATCAGTTTGTGCAGGTGCAACACATCAGAGAAAGAGGTCACTTGGAAGGAATTTAAGAGGTATTTTGAGAAGAAATACCTGACTAAAAGATACTATGACAAAAAGATGAAGGAGTTCTTCGAACTCAAGTTGGGTAGTATGACCATTGATGAGTATGAACGAAGTTTTCTAGAACTACTGAAGTATGTTCAATTCATCAAAGACGAGGCTGCCAAGATTCAGAGGTATCTGAGTGGACTGCCACCTTCCATTGGTGACAAGATTAAATATGATGATCCTAAGACTATGGAAGAAACAATAAGAAGGGAAAAATGCTTATACGAACAACAAAGAGAAAAGCCTACCTTTCGAAAGTCTTGGGATGACCAGAAGAGGTTTAAGAAAGAACAGAGGCAGAAGGGAGACAAGCCTTCCTTTTTCAGAAATAATTGTCAGGGACAACCATCATTTAGAGAGCCGAGAAGGACTGAAGAGGGAGCACGAAGGGAGAGACTGACGCCCATTCAGTGTTGGGGCTGTCAAGGAAACCACAAGTACAGAGATTGTCCCCATAAAAATGGTAAGGCGAGAACTGTACATACTGTTCAAAAAGATAAAACAGTGGAGGAAATGGGCAGCAGAATGCCGAGGATCTACGCAGCCCTGGAAAACAAGCAATCAGAATTTCAATCGCACATGATTGAAGTGGAAGTTACGATTAACAATCGACCCCTTGTTATTTTAATTGATTTAGGGGCTAGCCATAGTTATGTAGATCCTAGAGTGGTGGAATGTCTGCATCTAACGAGGAGAAAACATGAGAAGTCTTGGTTAGTGCAGTTGGCCACAGGGACCAAGAGGAAGGTCACTGAATTGGTTAAGTCCTGTTCAGTGGACATGAAAGGAATGAGCACTAAGGCTGAATTGAACATTTTGCCTTTAGGCTCATACGATTGATTAATTGGGATGGATTGGTTGGACCAGAACCATGCCCTTCTGGATTGTCGTAACAAGAGGGTTACATGCCTGAACAAAGAGTGAAATCAGGTAACAGTATAAGGAATTCCCAGAGCTGTGGCTGTGAGGGAAATCTCAACCATGCAGCTGAAGAAATGTTATCGGAAAGGCTGTCAATTATATGCAACTCGGGTGGAAGAAGCATATCTAGATGTAGTATCGAATCTGGAAGACCATGAAGTACTCAAAGAATTCAAGGACATATTTCAGGAGGTACTTGGACTACCTCCAAAGAGGGACATCGATTTTTCTATAAATTTGATGCCTGGAGCAGCTCCAGTTTTGAAAGCCCCTTATAGAATGAGTACGCCAGAGCTGAAAGAGTTGCAATTACAGATCGAAGAGATTCTAAAGAAAGGTTACATTCACCTCAGTGTGTCACCGTGGGGAGCCCCGGTCCTATTTGTGAAGAAGAAAGATGGGACGTTGAGGCTGTGCATTGACTTTCGACAGTTGAATAAGGTCATTGTCAAGAACAAGTATCCTCTGCCAAGGATTGATGATATTTTTGATCAGTTGAAAGATGAAAAAATATTTTTGAAAATAGATCTCCAATCAAGATATCACCAAGTGAGAATAAAGGATGAGGACATTGGAAAGACCGCCTTTAGAACAAGGTACAGTCATTATGAATTCACAGTGGTGCCATTTGGACTGACAAATGCACCTACTGTTTTCATGTGTTTAATGAATGGAGTGTTCAGAAATTATTTGGACAAGTTTGTCATAGTCTTCCTGGACTATATCTTGGTGTATTCCAAGACAGAGGAAGAACATGAGAAACACCTGAGAATGGTGCTGCAGGTGTTGAGAGAACACCAGCTGTACGCAAAACTGAGCAAGTGCTCATTTTACCAAAGGAAAATCCATTACTTGGGACATATAATATATGAAGAAGGGATCATTGTGGATCCTGAGAAGGTACAGTCCATTTGAGAATGGCCACCGCCAAGGAATGTGGCAGAAGTTAGATATTTTATGGGTCTGGCAGGCTACTATAGGAGGTTTATAGCCAGATTCTCAAGGATAGCACATTCTATCACTTCCTTGAAAAGGAAGGGAAATAAGTTCCAGTGGAATGTAGAATGTGAGAGCAGCTTCCAGCGATTGAAGCAGCTGCTAACTAGTGCTCCAATCCTAAAGATTGCAGATCCAAACAAGGATTACGTAGTTTAAACAGATGCATGTAAGGAGGGGCTGGGAGGAGTTCTCAGCCAAGAGGGATTTGTAGTTTGTTATGAATCCTGAAAGTTAAAGGAACATGAGAAGAATTATGCCACTCACGATTTAGAGCTGGAAACAATCGTCCATGCATTGAGGAAATGGAGACATTACCTCATGGGCAAGAGATTCGAGTTGAGAACAGACCATAACGGTCTGAAGTATTTATTTGATCAGCTGATCTTAAATGCCAGGAAAATCAGATGGCTGGAGTTTCTGTGCGAATATGACTTTGATATCAAGCATATCAAAGGGAAAGAAAATAAGGTGGTTGATGCACTCAGTAGAAAAGTGCACGAATTACATGCTACAACCATTAGCATGTACCAGACTGAGATGAAAGACATAATTTTGGAAGCTGCAAATGTTGATTTGCAGTACAAAAATATTGTAGCAAAGCTACAACAACGTGAGAGACCACAGACCAAGGAAAGTTACACCTTGGGAACTAATGGATTACTTCTGTATAAAAGCAGAGTGTATGTACCCAATGTTCGAGAATTGAAGCTGGAAATTCTAAAGGAGATGCATAACGTGACTTATGCTGGACATCCTGGATATCAGAAGACTGTTGCAGCAGTCAAAAGCCATTATTTTTGGCCGGGTTTGAAGAAAGAAATCGCGGAATACATCGTCAGATGTATGGAGTGCCAAAAGGTTAAGGCCGAGAACAGGCACCCAACAGGGCTGCTACAACCTTTACCTATTCCTGAATGGAAATGGGACATGGTAACAATGGATTTTATCACAGGATTGCCCAGAACAAGCAAGCAACATGATTCAATCATGGTGGTGGTGGACAAGCTTACTAAAGCTGCCCATTTTATTCCACTGAAAACCACCCACAGAGCAGTAGATGTTGCTGACATTTTCCTAAAAGAAGTTGCACGCTTGCATGGAATTCCTAAGACAATTGTGTCTGATAGGGACCCGAAATTCACTTCGAATTTCTGGAAAGGACTGTTCAAAGGATTCGAAACGAATCTGAACTTTAGCACGACATATCATCTCGAGTATGATGGACAGATAGAGAGAGAAAACAGAGTAATAGAAGACATGCTGAGAATGTATGTGATGGATAAACCATCAAGGTGGGAAGACTACCTGCATTTGGTAGAATTCACCTACAATAATGGGTATCATGTGTCATTG
>JZKD02S0353886.1:240722-274866 GCA_000966675.3 Picea glauca
CAGCTTGGGGGTGATCCACTGTTGAGCTGATGAGAAGTGTCGTCTAAGGCTGGGAGGTTCGTGGAAGGCTTGCACTTGGTTGGTGGAATCTACCACTGTTTTACAGATAAGTACCAGATGAAGCTTTAAATATGTTTTGTATCTCTGTGTATTATAATGATCATGCATTCTACTGTGCATTTGGATTAATGTATTTGCCATGGATTATTTATGTTAAAAATGATTCTTATTCTTACTCTGAGCTTAAATGTATTTCATTTCTTAAATGCATGTGATTAATTATGAATGAGAATGTGTTATTCCACGTAGTAACACCTACACGGTAGCCAAGGTGCACTACCGATTTTTTGGGTTATCTATCAAGTAGTGTTATAATAACCCTGGGTAGCTGAGTGAAAGGGGTGTTACAATGGGCATCATGGAAGGCGAGGACAACAGTCGAGAGACATACAAAGTGGTGGCGGTGGGCCGACCGCGTGATCTGAAAGGCGATACAGTGGAAATCTATGATTCCGCTCACAAGTCATTGAGTATTGCAGGACACATGCTCGAGGATTTTTGGGTAGTGCGGGCATGTCTAGGAATGGAGATGGTTTTTTGTGAAGGTTCTTTCTACATTTTGATGATCATTAGTGGTGGGTGGGGAATAATGGGTTTCAACATTAGATATGGGGCTTTCGTTTATGCACCCTTGCTGGATATGGCTAAGAAAAAACATATTTTCCCTTACCTGCCCACCTG
The DNA here is from genome assembly GCA_000966675.3 of Picea glauca. Lineage (NCBI taxonomy): Eukaryota > Viridiplantae > Streptophyta > Pinopsida > Pinales > Pinaceae > Picea > Picea glauca. Next base: position 241,464 of record JZKD02S0353886.1, read on the forward strand.
TGGGTTGCGGGTTCTAGTTACAAGTGGCAAGATCAAAGACGGGGAGGGGCTGTTACAGGAGCTCATTATATTGGAGTTTGAAAAGATGAAGGAGAACAACGACTTCTCTTCTTCTTCATCATCATGGTGGAAAGATCTATGACCTTATAATGAATGGTCCAGATTGAATACACAATTACAATATTTTATAGGGAGATTTTCTCAAAAATTTCTCTTCAGGGGTGCAACCCTCAAACCTGTGTGAGTGGGGGAATCCAAAAGATTATCGCTTCCCACCTCCCTGGTGACATATGTGGAGGGAAATCCCCCCCACCTCCCCTGTTAGGAAATGGGATCCAAACATGGCTGAAACAAGACCTATGAATTATGAAGATAATTAGACTCCAAAACCAACAATATCCCACTTGGAGATTGATCATAAAAATTCCACTGTTGTTGTACCTGTTGGACTATGATCCACCTTGGACTTGAAACATTTATCATCTTCACCTTCATGCTTGAAGACCAACTGAAACTCAATAAGAACTCAGTTTATCCCTGGTTACTACCTTTGTTAACATGTCTACATGATTCTAGCTAGTATGTATCTTTTCCAACTTCAATTATCCATCTTCCAAAATGGATCGTAAATGTTTAGTCTTAGAATGGAAGGTTGAGTTCTTTTCAAGATGAATGGAAGTCTGGATATCATAGTACAATCTACTATTCTCTTGTTTCTTTGCCAATTCCTTCATAAACCTCTGTAACCAAATCATCTCTTTACTAGCCTCTATAGCAACAACATATTCTGCTTTCATTGTTGAAAGTGAAATAATGTTTTGCAGTTTTGAAATCCAACTTACTGTTGTTCCATCTACAATAAAAACATACCCTGTGGTGCTCCTCTTGCTATTTTTATCACCTTCCATATATGAATCAACATATCTCTATAAAACAATGTTTGAACCTCCAAAACATATTACATTAGTAGTAGTACCTCTCAAATACTTGAGAATCCACTTTACTTCCTCCCAATGTTCTTTACATGTATTGTTCATATAACTGCTTACAACTCCCGTTGCATGTGCAATATCTGGTACTGTCACTACAAGGAAAACACCCTCTAGCGGAGGTTTTTGTGGATGCCCCTATAATAATATCCCAAAAATCCATTTATAGCGGATGATACTAGTGGAGGTGAGTGGGAGAAGGTTTTGGTGGATGTTTTTACACCAATGTTTTTATAAGTATATAACGCACCTATGCTTTTTATACACAGGCGCATCGGTGCCCTCAAAACTAGTGCACTGTAACGGAGTTATTTCAAATAAAGAAAAATATTATCTGATGCGATATGGAAATAAGGACGTACCAGAAAATAATGATGCACCGTAATAACGTTCTTTAAAAAAGCTCCAGTGTGCAATGTAACAATGGAAGCACCGGTATGAAACATAACAATGGAAGCACCGGTGTGCTATTAGTAGAGTGCTCCATTATATGGTTAAATAAAAAACATTTATGCACCAATGTAGGATTGTGTCAAAAAATATATTCTGGTGCACTTCATTGTATGATGCGCACTAGCGCTCCAATATGGAGCACTATGTTAGGGTTAATTTCCAAATTTACATGGTGCGCTATGTAAAACCTACTGCACTAGGGTGCCTATTATTATAACGCACAGTGTCATGCTTAAACAAAAAATTTCGCACCATTGTATTTTTTTTTTAAATGTATGGTGGTGTGCTATGTAGTAGTCAATGCACCGATGCACACATGTTCCCAAAAACACGTACACCATTCTAGGGATGTTTTTTAAAAACATATAACAGGTGTTCTCATTAAACATGTACACCCTGATGTGGTTGTTCATTAGGCCCGACGATAAAAGTAATTTTTACCATTTTCAATGTTGTAGAGCTCAAAAGCACTGGTGCAGCCTTTTCCTATCTGAAGCACCCTTCCATCAATGCTTTCTTTGGTTTCCTTCCTTTTGCCTATTGCCCAGTGCATGGATTTCGAATTTTTCCAAACAGTGGGAAAATTTAGTTTTTTTTAGTATGTCGCAACCATGCCTCCTCGACGACAAAATGTCTAGGTAATGTCCTTGTATCTTCATAACTTAAGTTTTCATCATATTAAAATTTAAAATTGAGTGAAATTTTAAGTGTAAAAAAAAATAAAAAATTGTGCAGTGCGTTTGAAGCGCTCGGCTCGCACCGCATACAATACAACTTGTAAATTTTTAGGCCGCACCACATACCTTGTTACCTTTCTTGGCAGTGCATTGGTAAACATAAACACACTAGAGTTTCCATTTAACGAGGCACCGAAGAAAATCATATAACTAGTGGGGCAGTGCGTCAAAGTATAGATAACACACCGGGGCGTTAAAGTACATGATGCACCACCCTTATTAGACATTTTTACACAGTGCGTTGGTAAACATGTGCACCGGGGCATTCATGTTTACCAAATTCACCGCCGAGAAATGTAACATTGTGTTTTGGTGCATCCCATAATTATTTTGGTGGCATCGTACGCGGTGCGATAATAACGACTAGAATGCACCGTAAAAAGTTTTGTACTCAAAAATTTGGAAAAGTTTATGTGATGGTGCGTCGACATTCGTTACATGTACTGGTGCATCGACATTCGTTACATGTACCGGTGCATGTAGTGAATGTATATGCACCACTTTTTTTCTATTTTTTAAATAATTTTTTACGTGCGTTAATTTTTTAATTTGTTTTTTGGTTCAAGCGGTGCGTAGGATAAATGTAACACACCGGGGCATATGTGTTGTAGTGTAGCGCCCCAGTGCAATACTTTTTTCCAACGTACCGCATAACATAGTAGAAAATATCATGTTTTGTGTGTTATCTTACATTGACGCACCAAACATGGTGCTCACAATATTTATATGCGCACCACCGATGGTGCGTGACTGTTTTTTGGGTGCACCATTAATGAAATTAACTTGTTTTTTGAAGGAAGTTATATTTCTGTATTTATAGATAAATTTACCATTCAGTATGTTTTTTGTTTATGTTTTATGTATGAGTGAGTTTGATGTATTTCATATATTAATCATGCAGAGATGTGATCGAAGAGAGCAACAAAAACAACAACAACAAAGGGTGGAGTTGTAAAATGTTGTACGAGAATGGGAGGCAAGGGAGAGTGAGAGGGATTTGTAACCTCGCCCTATTACTGCAACGAATCATGTTCTATCAAGGGATGTAAGCCTCCTTAAGTACAATGAGGAGGCTACATCCCTTAAGGGGCACTCCAATTTGTTGGTGTATCTGATCCATCGATGAGATGTTCTTCGAACGACTTTCCATGTGGGTCCATATCAATGGTACCATCCCACTAAGGAGGATATTTAATTTATCATTGGGATATCCAGGAGAGGGGAGGATTTCCCTCAGTTCCCAAATGTCCCAATAGGTGTTTCCACTGAGATTCATCTCATGTACTCTCAGTGATATATTAGGGTTGATGTACTATACACAATTGATTTTTAGGTGTCTAGTGGACAACTAAAAATTGCCTCTTTCGTTGTAGAGGAGGTTAGATGCCTCTCACTCTTAGTGACTACCACATCCCACTTTACTAGTGATGGGTAATGCATTAGCTTCCCTCTTTTGTATTGTGTTGATTTGTTGGTATAGCGACCACGGTGTATCATATGGTTTGCCATTTTTTTGCGACAGTTCTGTATAACTCTCAACAAATGTCGTGCTATGATATGTGGGAGGTCGAACTTCCCATTTTCCTTAGAGTTGTTTTGCTTATTTTTTGAGAGTTTTCTAGAGACGAGGCCAACTTTTGTCCGTCATCCTGCTAGGCTGAGGACTCGTGTGAAAATGGGTATGTGGGGGGAGATGATGCCCAAGAGATGTTTGCTAGAGTTTCCGACCAAGATTTCACCATACGTACTAGGGATAATAGGTAGTGAAACAAATCATATGCTCTTTATGGTGTTGTGTCCTTACACATATTTGGATTGGCGAGGATGTTCGAACATCCTCTTCACACTAAATGAGCCACAATATGATAGAGGTAATATTAGTGTTTTGTTTAAGTTAATATAGTTTCATTTTATTGTCTTACTTAATTAGAATAAAATTGATTCTAACACGTTCTTTAACTTGTTTTATTAAATTGTTTAATGAATTAACTATGTAATTATTGTTATGTACTATATATTTTGTAGATATTGGCACTTTCACTGGGGACGTGCCTCCTCCCCCACTAGATGAATATGAAGAGATGATTCCTAAGGATGCGATGAGTCAGGGTCCTCAAGTATTGATACCCGATGACATGCATCGTAGGCCCAATACCAAATTCAGGTTGGAGTTGGGAGATCGACTCTCTGCACTTTTTATTAAGGTGGGAGTTTGCCCTGCTATGATGTGAGACATTAGGGAAGATCCTATGATCTTGGAGATTTGGAGGGAGATGTCACATGATTTGATGCCTCTTATGTGTCATATTGTTAGAGTTGTCAGGCTACTAGCAGCGAGGAGGGCTCCCGATGATGTAACAACTCTTCTTCCAGTACGGCTCATTCGGTCAATACCCCATTGATTGATGAGGGTGGCCATGATCATACTTCTCTACATCCTCCTCCTCCTCCTTCACCTCACCTAGATCATGAGGAGGAAGAAAATATTCCTCCTCCTTTTCTTTCACATCACCTAGATGAGCATGTCGGACCTATTCCTCATCCTCCTCTTTCACCTCACCTAGATGAGCAAGAAGGACCTATTCATCATCCATCATCTTCCACTACAGACCAAACCTCCACTACTATTGTATATATGCATATCATCCCACCAAATGGACCATATATGTTATATCAGTTATTTGACTTGTCCACGATAGCCTCCACTACTTTTTCCATTGATCATGTTGATGATGTACTTAATTTATATGTTGATTTTGATGTGTACATCGTTGGGTCATGTTATATTTGGATGTTAAATGTGCTTGATAGATGTGTATGCTATAACATTATTCATTAGACATGCATTATTCATTGTGCCTTCCCTATAAAGGAACTCAACACTGAGCGAGGACAACAGTGGAAGGATTTGCAAGGATTCGACACACATACCCAATATTTAGAAGTTTCAACTTTCATGTGGTTAGGCATGGATGGGACATGGTTCCTGGCCTTGCATAGAGGAAATAAAGGTATGAAGTATATGGGGACATGGGACCAACTGTTCCCATGATACGGTGGGAAATCCTCTATTGGTATGTCAAAGTGTGAGCGTATCCACCCCCTAGATGAAATATATGGTCTGGTATCAGAATTGGGTCATTCATCATTGTCCCACCTAACCTTGGATTGTGTGAGGGTATCTCTTTGTCAGTGGTGGCAGAACACTTAGAGTTATTCCAGCGGCTAAGGCAAGTTAAATTTCATGCGATGAGGTTTATACAAGAGTAAGTCAGAGAGAATGACATGACAACCATATATCAAGTACAGAGTGAGAATATGCGATGATAAAAATCCATGTGACAACATATGGACACAAAATACAAAGATGGGTGACGTTAGCTATGAAATGACGCAATGACAAGCTCCTTGACCACAAAGTGAATATCTGGAGTAGATGATTGGGAATGGAAAACTAGAATCGAGAACACATAACCGAACTGACATGTCATCATATTATTGATAGAAAGGAAAATTGCAATACAAAGGGAAACCCTATCTAGGTAAGCCACTCCCAACACAGGAGGGATGCACAAAAATGCAGAGAAGATGTAGGGTTTCAGGAATGCACCATTCACCCAATCGGGAGAAAGGATACCATTGAGTTGTGTGAGTCTGACTGCTCCAGATTTGTGTATCTCCGCAACAATAGATGGTCCAAGCCAATGCATTCGTAACTTACGAGGATGCTTCTAATACTTAGTGTCATACAACAAAACTTTGTATCCTTGCGTAGAATACTTATGGTTGATATGTTGATCATGCTAAGCCTTCTGTCGGAATTTTTCAACAGTTTGATGAAAGTCTGCTAAAAATATGGCTTCATCCAACTGTATCAATTCCATAACTTTGGATGAGATGGATTCATCGTCAATCATCTTGGTATCTTGTGCAATAAATAGACTTGGTGATACAAATTTAGTTGGTACCATGACCTCTCATCCATAGAATAATTGGAAAGGGGTATACTTGTGTAATTTATTTGTGTTGATCCGATAGGCCCAAAGTACCGTTGGAACTCTTTCGTCCCAATCTTCATGGTTTGTGCAACATACCTTGGTCAATCCATTTTTCAGAATCTTGTTGAATGCTTCTACTATCCCATTAGCTTGCATATGGTAATAGATTCTCTTAGGGTGCTTGTTGGGGCTCAGAAATGTCATATTTTCATCCACCTTTCCCTTCATCATTCTTCACATTTCATCGCCCCATTAACCTTTCATGATATCATTTTCGTAAATATATTTGAGTTTCACCTTATTATTCTCCACTTTATTCATTTTAGTATTAAAAGGGAATTTGTGATTAAATATGATAAAGTCGACATGTTTTCATATATATCTCAAAAATGTGTGAGCTTTGTAATGTGTAGTAATATATGAAGGATTAATTCAAAAAGACTTCTCAAATATCTCCTCCACAATTTTTAAGGAGATAGTTATTCAAAGCCTATTCCAAGGAGAAGATCATGGATATTTGGTTGAGATATCTTATCCAAGATATATGCGAGACATGTGTGAGGATTTGAAGGGATCATATTTTGTAATAATGGGGAAGTAGTTGAGAGAATAGTGGATCTATAATTATGAGATGGTTATCTTATCTTCAAGGCTCTCATGTATAAAAGAGAGTGCTCTTTCTTCATGAGGGAGTAGTCATTTAGTAATAGTCATTAGGATTTGAAAGATAAGTTTGATTGGGGAGAAAGGGATTCTTAGGTTGATTCATGTTTTCATTATTGTTTCATGATTTGTCATTTTATTCTCGTAATGTAATTTGAGATTACTTTACTGTTAGTGTGAGCTCACATGTGTCATCTTATTTCTCTTCACATGTTGTTTATCCTTTGACACAATTTTCCATTCCTAGATTAATTTCATTTACACAATTTCATTTCAGTCGTGTGTTGTAGCAATTCAATTCCAAGTCGTGTGTTTCATCTTCTTGCATTAGGTTAATGATTCAGTTTTAGTTGTATCTTTACCATTATATTATATTAATTCCACTTCGATCTTGCATATACTTTGTGTGTGCTTCGTAAGTTTACGAACCTCAGATTGACAAATTAAATAGTTGGGCAAGTACTAAAACTCAATTAATAAAACATTAGTCCGACCCAATGCAACGACTGTCGTTCCCTTGTTACAATTGTTGTTCCCTTTGCAGATAGTGTCATTCATTTGAATGAAACAACTATCGTTACTTTTGCTATGATTGTTTTCCCTTTACAAGTGTTGCATATCTAGAGGATGAGGTATTGAAAATGGAAGTTAAGAACCTACGTAGGCAACAAGTAAAATGCTTGTGCCAATGCCTACCTTTGGATGATGCATAGAGGTTATATTTTAGGACATATTTACAACCCAACATTTTGATGTCATTGTCGGGGAAGCACGATGGATTGAGGTATCAATTTATTTTTCATTTCAACTCATGCAAGTGTGATCTAGATGTGTTGGTAAGGGGTCATAACAAATACTTGAGGGGAGACTCCTCATGTTCTCCCTACCAACTACATAAGTGTGAATTTCAATTTCTGCAAAGAGTGTTTCAATTTCCACAAGAGTAATTTCAATTTCTGCAAAGAGTGTTTCAATTTCTGCAAGATTAATTTCAATTTATGCAAGAGTGTTTAATTTCTGCAAGTGTGATCTACATGTCTTGGTAAGGGGTCATAGCAACTACTTGAGTGGAGACTCCTCATGTTCTCCCTGCCAACTACCAAGAGTGTTTGATTTCTGCAACTGCGAAGAGTAATTGTTTTATGTTTTAGCAAGGGTGCTTTTATTTAAGTTTCTCATTTAGATTTCAGTTTTGGGTGCTGTAAGAATCTCTTTAAAAATATGATTTAACAATGAATTTAAGATTGGATCAAATCACTCAGATCCTTGCAAAGGTCGAGATCTCCTCTTCTCACAAAGAGGAGGTCTTGACAAGAGTTGAGAGCTTAATTACTCATCCAACAATGAACGAGGCATCAACATTCGAGGGATCCTGCACATTTAATGAAGAACAATTAGGTGAGTAGGAGGTCAAGGAAGACAATGTGGAGCTGCAACATGATCTGAGCAAGACAAATTGTGCCTACAAAATCCTTATCGAACGATGGTTTCAAGCGAGTATGAGGTTAGCTTCATTTAGTTTTTCTTTTTATTTTGTTAATTTGGAGTTTCAACAACTAATTTCACAGGTTTATGCATATTTTCGATTGTCATTTGCAAAATTGAAAGAGGAAATATTCTTATTACTATTGTTTTCTTGGCTACATTGACTATTTGATTACACGTAACTAATCTCTAATTTTTAATTAGCGTAGTGTAGGTAGGACGTTATTTTCAAGTTTTTTTTTTTTTAGAATAAGTATGCTCTCCCTTGCGCTTCATGCGATCACGAGGATCAGAAAGTAGGATGATTGATTGATTTCAGGAAGATAAATCGATTGACGATGAAAATTTGTCTAATCTATTTTTCGTCTACAATTTGTTTCCATTTGCTTACAAATTTATTTTATTTTATTTTAAAACATAATAGAAAAAATAAATACATAAATAAAAATTTGCGCATCCTTCTGTCTGAAAATCAAAACAATAAAATAGTAAGTACATTAGAAAAAAAAAATAACAATATAAATGAATAAGAAGTTCTGCAATTTATGCAAGATAAGAGTTGTGTTTTTCCATGCTGAAACTCCAAGATGAAACAATGTTACGACCACACTCTTCTCGTTTTTTTACTTTCGACCTGGTTTATTTTTGGTTTGTGTGGCAGCAATGCCATGTTTTTTCCTTCGTTCCTTATCCTATAGATGCATGGAAATAACCCTGCAAAAAAACAAAATAGCAGTCATATTGATCTCAGCAGCAAGGAATATATCTCTGTCTGGTGATACGCTATAAAGCTATAGATCTCCCTGCCCCATATCAAACTATATTTGAAACAATGGCCAAGCTATGATCTCTACGGTTTTCTATCAACAAAAGAACCTACCTTCTCCGATCTCTCCCATGCATGTTGGTTCCTATCTTTCCATTCATATATTTCAACTGATGAATTTTAAATGCAAAGAAACATTGAAATGACAGTAAGAACTCATTGTTTTATCAGGTTGACGCGCCCATGATCAACTAAAATTTTCAACGTGCATTCATCTTAAAGTAGTTAACGAAAATCTCTTAGTAAGCGTTTTTGAAGGATGAGGGAAATCTTAACTAAGCAAGTCTGATGATTTCACTGGTATAGTTGGAGTTTCCTCTAACAAAATCCATGGATTGTTACGATCTCTCAAATAAAAAATATATGTATTCCATGTCTAGAGGTAATGGAGCCAAACCCCATAAGTATCACTTTCACATAACTATTTTTGAAATTTTATCAATATGTGTTGGATTTCCTGAATTTTCTGTCCATCCTCATTTTCATTGTGCTCCATTAAGTTAAAAACTATAATGATGTTGCGTATTTGATGGATCCTTCTCTTATTTGGTGGAATTTTTTCCTCCATCATTCCTCTCGGTCACATCAATCCGAAAGATCAGTCAACTAAGCATCTGTTACCTTGATCCAACAACAACATATGTATCTCCCGGAATATGAATCAGTTGGAACTTGCCTCCCCAGAATACTCATTAGTTGCTAGAATCAAATCAAATCAATGACTCTGCTGGAATACTCATTAGTTGGATTGCCACACCTCAAACTATGTTGTCTATTTCCTTCCCGTCCAGTGGATCACCCCACCCCTGAAAGATGTTTCCAATCAATTGAATTGAATCAATCGCTCCTCATCCATCGGTGACCTCACACACACTTGGGATGTGGTATGTTTTGGCGTATATAGAATTCACGTCTTCGATATAGGTTCTTAGTTTATTGTCGATCAGAGGGACTATCACATTGTGGGTATTGGTGGCCCTGGTATACATTTTTTCAGGTGTAAAATGGGGTTCGAGAAGTTGGCAACAGGGAACAAGCTTCATAAACCACTTTCTGAGAAAGAATACTAAATCCCTATCCAGTCGTTGATCCAGTCCTTGATACAGTTGTTGAAGTAGCAGAGCCCGTAGATCGAGATGGAGACTCATCAAATTGAGTTCTAGATCCATGACTCGTAGATATAGTTTAATAACCATCAGTTGAAGAAACACCAAATACAAATGGAAAACCAATTCCATCGCATGAACTTGACCGTTTCCGATGATATCCCACACTTATGTTCTGCCTGGCAATGAATTGATGATCCAATGAGAAATATGGAAAAGTATAATTAATTTCTTGTTTTGATTATGACGCATATTGAAGACTAATTCAAGATTTTGAATCTTGTGTTCCACCAACAACATTATATTTTTTTTGCATTTATATCACATCCGCTCTAGCATCCATGTTGCAAGAATCCAAGGTCAACCATAACTGCACCTTATGGATTGATTAGTTGGTTTGGTCCTACCATTTTATATTCTTGGATGAGTGATCACTGTGGAAACAAGAATTGACCCAAAAATACTGGATTGAGGAAGACGTTTGAACAAAATTGGCATCTACAAAGAGGGAAATTGAATATGGAGTATGGATCCAAAGAAGAGATCGATAAGACCGAGTTATCACTATTTGGGTGAAAGCGTGCCATGCGGGGCTACAACACGTGAAAATGGACATTTAATTTCCTTGGAAGCCACGCTCTGAGAATTCAAAACCAGAACATAACTCCAGCTCTAACTCTGAACTCCAAGGACTCAATGGTGGATTCAGTGCAAGTCACTATGTAGGTCTCTGATTTTTTGGATGAGTAGAGTGATGTGGAATTTAGGATGTGGGCAAATTATTTGAATGAGGAATGCTCGTGATATACAATGGCACTTCCATACATGTGACCATGCACTAGCTGCCACGCTCCCCATGCTAACTAACAGACAAAGAATGAAACATGTTTTCTGGCAGCCGCGGTTGTCCCGTTCATAGCTCATTTTTTAGTGCCCTCGAGCGCCACAAAACTTCTTATATTGGTCTAGGGCATTCATGGTGGCCTGGTGGTGCAGGTATAGAAAGATGAAGGTTTCTGTGAAGAAAAAAAGGATGACTTCCGTGACAGCATGAAAATTCCATTCTTTTGTTTTGTTTTATTATAAAAATAAAATAAAATAACAAAAAATAATTTTCTTTTATTTGTTTTGTTATATATATATATATATATAGTTTTATTATAAAAAAAAATTATAACAATAAAAAAATTATTTTACTTTGTTTTGTTTTATAAAAAAATATATAATAATAAAAAAATAAATCATAAAAATAAAATTTTATGTCAAACATAATTACAAAATAAAAAAAATTCATAAAAAAAAAAAAAATTAAAAAGAGAAAAAAACTTTAGCAAATGGACATTTCAATAATTCTTGAAAATGATATCGAAGTAATGTTTTTTACGCTAACTTGGTTTCTTGAGTCAATTTACGCCGCGATCAACAACAAAACAATCGCGCGCCCAACGACAACAACAACTGGTACAAAAACACATTTTATTTCTTTCATTCGCTGCAATGGTACTTCTTTCTATATGCTATGTTTTTCGAATTTCTCACAAATTTTCATGCAGGAATTTGTACTAAGTTTTTTTCGTGTTCAGAGACGATTATATTTTGCTGCTGAAGTGATTTTCAAGAATCACAAAACTTTTGAAAAAAAACATGCTTTGTTGACTGCTTAAAGGAGTTGTTATTCATCATAAACATCATGACGTTTTCTGTTACACAACGACTATTCATAAAACCATTTTGCATCATGAATTATTTTTTCCCATTTCTCCTTCAAAGCAAATTGGTCATCCCTATGTTGAAGCCCATCTTCCATTGAATTATCCTTCATGACTTCACACATGCCTATCTTTTTGAGTCGCATACATCTCTTTATCTTTTTCAGTTCATTTTGCCTTGTCAATAAAACTATCTAGCTTTATTTCCATGACTACATTGCCTTTCCATAAACATTGTTGCTACTGAGATATTTCCTATAGTCCTACCAATCATTTTTTCAAAACTTGCATTGACTAATGTGGGATTCCTTAAGGCCCACCTTTCAACAAGTCTTGCCCCATCGACCTCAACACCTTATTTGGGATATAGACTAGAGTCCATTTTGAGTACCTAGAGGCTTGCATTCCTTAATGGCAAGTTCTCTCGCTGAAAATCATGGGAATACATCAATGTCCCTTAATCGTTATATATTTCAAGTGGCTCGACATAGGAAAATATATTCTCACTTCACAAGATGTACTCGGGTACCTTGGCACTCATTGACATCAATGGTGAGTTTGCCTCTGGTTAACGACATTCATCAATGGTTGGTAATCCAATGATTTCTCTTCATGCTCAACATCAACACATCCATTTGCATGATTAGAATTGTACCATCGAGTTGTAGTGGGTGAAACTATACACTTTTTCCTGACTTCCTTAGTAGTTATAGTAGCATGACTTCAGCTATATGAGAGTACTACAGTTCCACTTTCATACTTCCTCTTTTCCATGATTCATTCAGCAACAATTCAGATTCTTCCACTTCACATTCTTTGATCCAACAGTTACAACAGTCGCAACTACAACAACAATCATCTTTCACATGATCCTACAGCAGTGACATCTTCCATGCTCCAACATCCGCATCAACCATGTTCCTATTGCATAGTTTATCAACATTTTGGGTAAGTGGAGGTATGTTGTTTTCTAAACTTTAATCATGTAATTCCTCAATTGCTAGCAATGAATAATTTGGAAAATTCCCTCACCAAGCTCCCTTTCCTTTTCACTTCTATGACTCATGCCACGTTGCATGCGGACATGCAACCAATTCAGTTGGGGGGTAGGGGACTTTATTCACTATCATCACTCCATTTTCCCACTACCATCATTCCATTTTTCATCTCATTTACCATTTACCAACATTTCTTTTCCAATGATACTCTGTTGCACTTTGCTTCATAAGCATTGATATACATATTGGCATGATTCACAAATATGAAAAAGGGATTTCTTATACTCAGTGATGTTTCCTTATGCACATTAATAGCTTATCTTTTCCAGTAAGTATATGGGTAAATTATTATCATAACAACAAGAGAACACATAACGAAATGAATGTTGTTTACACAAGAACCAACATTCTTTATATTCATGGGTGTCACACAAGAACTAACAATAAGAAATGTTAGTTGCTACTCATGTAAATCCCATACTGGAAATATTCATTATCATCACTCAAATTTGTTCAGATGTCACAAATTATTGAGAAGATCCATGCACAGTTGCATGCAGACATGCAATAGGTTCAGTTGGGGGTATGTTGGGGCTCAGAAATATCATATTTTCATCCACCTTTCCCTTCATCATTCTTCACATTTCATCGCCCCATTAACCTTTCATGATATCATTTTCATAAATTTATTTGGGTTTCACCTTATTATTCTCCACTTTATTCATTTTAGTATTAAAAGGGAATTTGTGATTAAATATTAGAAAATCGACATGTTTTCATATATATCTCAAAAATGTGTGAGCTTTGTAATGTGTAGGAATATGTGAAGGATTAATTCAAAAAGACTTCTCGAATATATCCTCCACCATTTCAAGGAGATAGTTAGTCAAAGCCTATTCCAAGGAGAAGATCATGGAGATTTGGTTGATATATCATCCAAGATATATGAGAGATATGTGTGAGGATTTGAAGGGATCATATTTTGTAATAATGGGGAAGTAGTTGAGAGAATAGTGGACCTGTAATTATGAGATGGTTATCCTATCTTCAAGGCTCTCATGTATAAAAGAGAGTTCTCTCTCTTCATGAGGGAGTATTCATTTAGTAATAGTCATTAGGATTTGAAAGATAAGTTTGATTGTGGAGAAAGGGATTCTTAGTTTGATTCATGTTTTCATTATTGTTTCATGATTTGTCATTTGATTCTCGTAATGTAATTTGAGATTGCTTTACTGTTAGTGTGAGCTCACATGTGTCATCTTGTTTCTCTTCACATGTTGTTTATCCTTTGATGCAATTTTCCATTCCTAGATTAATTTCATTTATGCAATTTCATTTTAGTCGTGTGTTGTAGAAATTCAATTCCAAGTCGCGTGTTTCAACTTCTTGCATTAGGTTAATGATTCAATTTCAGTTTATCTTTACCATTAGATTAGATTAATTTCAATTCGATCCTGCATATAATTTGTGTGTGCTTCGTAAGTTTATGAACCTCGTATTGATAAATTAAATAGTTGGCCAAGTACTAAAACTCAATTAATACAAAATTAGTCTGGCCCAATGTAACGACTGTCGTTCCCTTGTTACAATTTTTGTTCCCTTTGCAAGTAGTGTCGTTCATTTGAATGGAACAACTGTCGTTCCTTTTGTTATGATTGATGTCCCATTACATGTGTTTCATCTCTGGAGGATGAGGTATTGAAAACAAAAGGTAAGAACCTATGTAGGCAACAAGTAAAATGCTTGTGCCACTACCTTCGGTTGATGCATAAAGGTTATATTTTAGGACATCTTTATAGCCCAACAATGCTCAATAAAAAATTCATGGGTGAGAGTAGCTATAGTTTTTTTTATGAAATGCACCCTGATCATTGGTTAGGCAACCAAATCGAGTAATGATATTATCAAAAAAAAATCCGGCTGCAATATCGATAGAACAATCCTGCATTATTGCAGCTTCATCCCACCGTGTAAGATAATATTTTGCGGTAATGATGTACCTAGCCTTGGAATGTTGAGTCTGTGGGTTTATGGGCCCAATGAA
Source organism: Picea glauca (assembly GCA_000966675.3). Classification (NCBI taxonomy): domain Eukaryota; kingdom Viridiplantae; phylum Streptophyta; class Pinopsida; order Pinales; family Pinaceae; genus Picea; species Picea glauca. Next base: position 256,472 of record JZKD02S0353886.1, read on the forward strand.
ATCAACATTCCATTTTTTTAATGCTTGCAGAGCTCTGACATGGTGTAAAGGTAGTTCATCTCTCTGGGAGGGATTATCTACTCTTTGACAAACATCACATGCTATAACATCCTTAAACACTACAGGCTACCATATCACAGCCTGTAATACCTTTAGAGCTATAGCCTTGCCTCCAATATGTCCTCCCACAACTCTGCTATGACATTCTCAAAGAATATCAGATCTCCCATGATCCAAAATGCATCTTCTCAGGATATTGTCCAAACCCAGCTTGTACAAATTTCATGCAATAAGATGATAATTCGATGCCAAAACATCAAGATGACACTTATAAGTTGCAGAATAGTCCTCTGAGGCTTTTCTAGTTGTGAGGAATAGTGCAATGTCTAATAAGTAGTCTTGGGTAACTTCTATGAGAAACAAATCTGCATCTGGTAGTTGGTCATAAACAGGTTCATCACTTTTTACGATTTTCATTCTTGATAGGTGATCGGATCCCACATTTAACTTCCCAGGTTTGACGATAAATTCAAAGGAAAACTCCCGAAAAAAAAAAAAACATCTACGTATTCTACTTTCTAAGACAAGTTTGTTAACAAGATATTTTAAAGTAGAATGATCAGTGAAAAAGTTAAAATGAACCCCTAATAGATAGTGTCTAAACTTTTGTAAATAATATACCAAGAACAAACCTTCCCTTTCTATTGCGGTGTAGTTGCGTTCAACCTGAGATAATTTTGGATTGGAAAAATAGATAGGATGGTCGATATTCCATTCTCTTGGTTGTGCAAGGATAACACCTAACACAATGCTGGAGGAATCAATATGCACATGGAACTCCACACTCCAATTGGGGAAAGTAAGAATGGGGGATGTACTCAAATTTTCCTTCAAGGTGTCAATTGATTTGTATTGCAAACTGAATTCCAATGAAATCCTTTGGATTTCTTAAGTAATTGTTCCAACAATGTTGTGATACTCGCGTAGGCCATGATAAATCGACGATAATATCCAGTATGTCCTAGTGTAGTTTGCAACTTCTTGATAGAGGTAGGAGGAGGCATACTGAGGATGACTACAACTTTTGTAGGGTCCACCAACATGCTTTCCCTAGAAACGATATGGCCAAGAATATTCCCAAAGGGTACACAAAAGATACACTTTTTTAGATTGAGGGAAATCTGCAGCTGGTGACATCGATCCAACATTAGTTGCAAGAGACCAATATTCTCTTTGAGTAGACTTTATACCATCCAATAATCCAAATATACTTTAAGAAATTTATGGATGAAGTCATGAAATGTGGCAATCACGATACGAGAAAACACTGTTGGGGCATTTTTGAGCCCAAACAGAATGACTATGTAAGAAAATTCCCCCCACTCTGTCATGAAGGTAGTTTTCTTATTATCCACTTCTAAAATCCTTACGTGATGATATCCATAAAATGCATTAGTAAATGAATATGCTTCCTTACCCACGACTCGATCTAAAACTTTGTGACTAAAAGGAGTCGAAAATGGGTCATGAACACAAAAATATTTCAAGCTTTGATAGTCAACAAAAACCCCGGTATCCTTTATACCCTTTTTACTCTGACTGACAATAGGGTTGATCCACTTAGCCTCATCCATTGGGAATATCAACCCAGCTGCAATCATGTTATCAGTTGCCTTCTTGACCTTTTATTTGACACTAGGGTTCAGAAGGTATGGTTGATGCTCAATAGGTTTCAAGTCAGGATTCAATTCAATTCTCATTTCTACTAGAGATGCCTCAATTCCCTTCAACTATGAGAAGATGGTGGGGAATAGGTCCTCATATTCCCTCAACGAGGCCTGAATTTAAGTCATGGTCTCTTCATCCCAATAATCCCCTATAGAGGCTATCTTGGGATGCTCTATACTGCCTATATTAACCTTGTGCAACTTCAAAGGTGTTGATGATTAAAATCACAACGATGAATTTTTCCCACAAAGGATTGCTAAACGCTATTATTTATTTATGATGATAATATTTAACTAGTAGGTGGGACCCCCTTGTAGACTAGAAGTGCAAAGATAGACATGTTATGCTTATATGTTGTTGTTGTTATGATGTTTCCTACACAGTCCTATACATTTGATGATGTAGTCTTGGTTTCATTTGATATTATAAATGGGTGGTTGATGTATTGTTGCTAAATGATGTTGATATTTACTTGTGATACAGGGAAGTTCTATGGTTATGAGAATTGTATTGTTTACATGTGCTATGTTATGATATGTTATATCATTGATTAATAATCCATATATGATTATAATTAAATGGGAGCTAGCTCAAAACAAAGAGGGAAAGAAACTATGGATAAGTCTTAAGGCCATGGTGAAGGATTACATATAAGCTTCAAATGAATATATAAATTGATACAAGTGGTGGACCTAGTTGTTATACTATGCGTTTTGTTAAAGAGTATATATGGAGGCCCATATGGTAACATTAATATATGATTATTGTTGAATTTATGACATAAGGTTAACGTATAAGTTATGATATGTCTCGGGTGGCACACTATACAATGGATATGGCATTGGATCTATACAATAGATATGGCATTGAATTATGCAATGGTTATGGTTTGATTTTAATGGTGGATGTTATGTTAGTGGGTTGGCTCGTACATGGAATTGAATAGGGCCAGGTGAGGAAGCGACGCACATTTACTACACGTCACTCCAAAACTCCCTTGATCTCGTCATCCTAGCATAGTTGCATTGTTTCTCTGTTGGTTGTGGGAGCTCCACGATTTCAGGTTTCGAAGGGGAAACCTTGACCAACTCGTCAATGAAGCGATTTTACATAGGTATGGATTTTTTCTTTCCATCCATGATGGACTCTCTTTATTATGAATCAAATGGTGGCTCGGGATTGCATGGGTTTTGTGTTTTATAGAGTTTTTGACTAAGTGTAAATATTGTGTTATGGGTTCTCTGTGATTACTGCGAAATGTTGGTATTCTTAAGCGAAGTATTGGGTGTTCTTGATTGTAAAGTTTGCGCATTGTTTACTGAATCAGTCAGCTTGTTTTTTTATGATGATTCTCTGATAAAAATGGTAACAATGGTGCAACAGGCTCTGATTTTTATGGTTGAGGGGTTTTAACCACCATTCTGTGTATCAATTATTGTCAACTCTTTTCCCCTCTCGATCGTTGTTGTGATTCTTTATCCAAGTTACAATGCAATTGTCGACAATGGTTTGGTTCTTTTGTCTAAGCCCTAAGTTATTGTTTGATGACTCGTTCTTTAATGTCATTTTACGAAAATATTTCCACATTCCAATATTGATCAACTCAAATTTTTTAATAGAGTCCTTTGTATGTATCGAATGGATACAAGTTGTGTTATGGAATTCTTTTCACAAAGAGTTTTCACACCCGCTCCTCTCATCTCTACTATAATGACGATTGTTATGTTATATGGCCTCAGTGCCAATTGTTTTCAAAATTTATTGACCTCCTAGGTGTTGTAAATAGACATGGTCTCTCTATGTTTTCGAGTACCCTTCATTGTTAAATTAACCCCCGTTCCTCTCTGCAAAAAAGTTTTATAAGTATTTGTGTGTGCCTGGGTTGTTTAGCTCGAATTGCCTTATTTTCCACTCGAGCATTCTCTTATGGTTATGTCAAGATATTTGGGTTATAAGTTGAAGGAATGTGGTGTTTTTAAAGAGCATGGCTCTCTTTGTTTTCAAGATTATGTTGTGGTCTATGGTTGTTTCTCGGTGGTAAATTCTCGAGGATGTAAAAGACTATGAGCTCTTTGTGCTCTTTGAAATTCAAGCAGACCTTCGTTACCTCTATGCATTTAAATTCTAAAGAGTCTGAATCAGATTCTGACTTGATTCTACCTTCCTCAAGCACCTCCTGGGGTTTGTAAATATTTTGGGTTTAATGATTGTCAGAAATTTAAAGGCACGGGCTCCCTTGCTTCAAAAACCATCTCTTGGTCGAATCTCTGTGTCTCCTCTCTATGATGAATTCGTGTGAACATAAAAGAGAAGTATGGTTACCTACCATATGAGAGCTACCCTTCTAGTCGATTATGGTATTTATTACTGTGTTTAATCCTAGCATGATCGTGATTACATTTAAGTTAATAAGGCACCTGGGTGAGTGATTATTTCATCAAGCACAATCATGATTGTGTCAAAGTTTAGAAGAGATACATGTGTGACAATATCGTTTTGTTCTCTTCATACAACTTATGGGAATCACCATGCAAAATATGATTGTTTTAAAAGGAAGTATATACATATTAATTCACACAGAGATCAAGATCAGGGCTACATTTTTGGGGTTGACTGTTGTTGTCGAATCAAGATTGTGTCAATTATATGATTGAAGAATTGTGTGTATGATGGATGCATTAAATATGCTTTGGTTTTGTCCAGATTTAAAAAGGGACCTGTGGGTAAATCAGGCCTGATTTTTGTTAGATGACAGTGATTGTTGATTGTTATCCTGGGTTTATTATTGATTACCAAAGATGAATGTTGGACATAGAGAACAAGGATCATTGTGCTTATTTTTTTTATTTTAAAAGAAGAGATCAATGTTAGCACATGCAGTACTTTGATTCAAATGGTTATATCGTTATTGTTGAATTGGAAATGTTTGCATAAGTTATAAATGCACAGATTGGTATAGATTGAAGATTTATGGGAAATTAAAATTGTTTTATTGAAGATAGTAAGCAATATGTATGCAATTGAGGAACAATTAAATGTTTTTGGTCTTGAAAGTGGATACTTTTGGATTAAATTTGAAACATAGTTATGATATTTGATTGATTTAATTTATTTTATGAAAAATATCCATCTAATTCCCTCTCATTTTCTCACTTTTTTGCTCATTATAAATCCCCTCATGATCCCAAATTCATTTTGCATGGCCTGTTCACTAAAATTAAATTAAAACTTTGTATGATAGTGATAAAAATGATACTGAGATAGATGGCAACTGACATGTTTTGGTATTGTTGCACAATCAATTATTTAATGAATCATCGATAAATAATCATGTTCTTACTCCCTATCATGATCTCACTTTTTTGCTTATTACAATCCCCCTAGATATCCCATGAACCCTATTTCACCCCCTGCTCATTTGACAATTATTAAATAAATTTTATGGATTGGATTGCATGGGTCTGATGTTAATTGTTGAGCCAAACTTTATTTCATATTAAGAGAATGTCATGTGTGGTCTGTTTAGAGCTAGTTTCTAATAATTTTTGCTTACATGATGAGCTTCTTCAGTAGAGGAAGTCATGGACGAAACAATAGGGGAAGAGGAAACTAGAATAGAGGGCCTAGAAGGCCCAGATTATCAATACATTTCGATGTCGATTCTCACGAGTTAAACCAACTCTTTCAAGCTATATTTTTCAATTGGATTGGGCAAGGGATAGTCCAGCCTAGAATAGAGAGGCCTCCCTTCCATCCCTAGCGTGTTCCTGGTATTATTGTGCCTCCCCATGTATCTTTGCAACTTGAAGTTCTCGAGAATGATGGATTGTAGGATATTTTTCACCCAACAGTCTCCCACCATCGTGGCTTGCCAAATTTGTCATTACCTCCTTCTCCTCCACCTGTTAACCCAAATTTTAAGATTTCCCCTGTACACTCACATATACAATCCTCCCATGCAATAAAAAGACTCAAAACCGAGGCTCACCATGTGCATGATAAAAGTAAAGTTGTTGTTGCTCCCTCATCTCCTTCAAGTGACTCAGCCAAGTCAGTATCATCCCATATGCACTTGAGAGATGACTGCTCCCATGTCATTAGTGAGATAAAGCCTCAAGGTTCCACCCAACCTAAGGCTAATTCAAGGAAGTCAAAAGGGGACAACAACAACAAAGGAAAAATTTCCTCTCAAAGTGGAAAATATGGTTTTTGATTATGTGTTTATTATTGATTTATTGAGGACAATGGATTGCTGAAAATTTTGGAAAACAAACTATTTTTGAATATTGTGGATATTTACATGTTTGGATATAATTTGAAATATCTTTGATATTTAAATTTCAAATTGTGAAAATAATTATGAGAGCCACAAGGAGGCATGTGTTTGATTGATTGTCTAATTATGTTTATTTTGTTAATAAATAAAGGGAGTCACAAGGGGTCCCACCTACTAGTTATTATTTAATAAAAAGACATTTAATTATTATTATTTCTTCCCCTAAACTAAAAGTTAGTTGAGTTTTAGTTAAATTAACTAAATGAGGTAGTTGAACTACTTCAACTAATTTGGAATGCATAAAATCCAAATGAGAAGGAAGAATAAGAGGGGAATAAAAGGAGAAAGCACACTAAGGTTTTATCTTGAGTTTTATTGAGATAGTTCAGTTTTCATTCATTCTTCAATTCATTAAAAGCCTAATTCTCTTTTATGACAGCAGGTCCCTATTGTAGACAACAAGATTCAAGGCTAAATGATATCATTCAAATGCTTGTTTCAGAGATGTTGATCTATCTTTGATAATCTGTGTAGACTTTTCTATTTATGAATTAATTTTCATATCTGATAAAGGATATTGTGCAGAGTCAAGTGGGAAACAGTCTGTGGCAAGTTGATCCAGATTTTAAAGTTCAATTTTTACTTCTTGTCAGAGTCCTTTTGTATGGTTTTCATCGGGGATATCTGAGTTTGACCTTGGTCCATGCCCCCATAGGTATTTTTGTAAAGAGAATGATTATTTTGATTTCTTGGAATGAAATAAAGTGATTGCTATTCTGTCTCATCTGTGTTAATATGTGACTTGGTATTTTTGCTTTTGATCTCCACATTTAATTTTTCAATATTTTATGTTCAAAAAATTATATAAAAATGTTATATTTTGCAACAATATTTTATTTTAAAAAATCATCCTCAGCCCTTGTAATTAATACTTGTGGATTGGGAAACACTTTTTGAGGCTATAACCATAGGGTAATATTACCAACTATCTTGCCCTAGCCAAGAACGATTCTTAAATGCTTGAGTAAGAAAAATTCATATATTTTACTCAACATTTATTTGGTGACCATACTAGGGAGATATTCCATATCTCTCTGGTTGATTGTATGCTCGATCACCATTGAATATATTTATATTTCTGATATTGATTCTTTGATTATTTCTTTTCTTTATGACTGTACCTATTGCAAGGTAGCCCAATATTGAGCCCGGTCTTAAAGATCAAACCAACATTGATTTAACCTTGTTTAATGCCATCTTAGAGACCGCTAATACCTGAGTTGAGCTCAGATGCTCATGGGAAGTGATTGAACAAGATATAAGTGTCCGAGAACATTGGGAAGCTAGGCAAAGACAACCTAGGAATCAACAATAACTTTCTTTTTCCTACAATTTTGATCTTCTTTTCATGTCCTTAAACCATCGTATCTCTAGGAGAAGAAGATGTTTATCACTTGAGATCAATCCTATTTCTAAAATAGGAAGAAGAAACACTATTTTGTTAGTCCAACAAAGTACTCTAAGGAGAAATTTGTCTAATTTAGCTAGTTCGTATTTCTCTCCCTTACCTATCATTCACAAGATGGCATCTAGTGGTGGCTCCAGTAGCACTAGAGTTTATTCTTCATCTCATACTTCAACATCGTCAGTGATTGGTATCTTGTATAGTCATCAAGTCCCTATCCAATCTACTACAAATCCCGCCAAAGTCATTAAAAAGTATGGGCTTTTTCAGTTTGAAGAATATGCTGCAACTACTACATGGCATGTTTTCTCTCCTCTTAACCTAGCACCTGCTACTCGTCCACTTCCTAAATTCAAAGGACATCTCCCTAGGTTTTCAGGGAATAACGCGATCACTACGAATGAACACTTGGTGGAATTTTCTAATGCCTATCACAACATAGGAGCCAATGATAACGACACTTGTATGAGCTTATTTGTTAATTCCCTTGAAGGGAAAGCAACGACTGATTTCTTTGACCTTTCTCCTAAGATTATTTCCACTTGGGAGGAGTTAGTATATTGGTTCAAGTCGAACTATGGGTAGTAAAAAATCCCAACCAAGAAATTATAGGAGTATAATAACATTGCTTATAAGGACAATGAAACTATCAAGTATTTCAACTTGCGTTTCACTAAATTATATAACCAAATTCCTGAACTCATTTTCCCCTAGAACCAAGCCGCTTTCATGCATTATTATAATGATCTACCTTCCCCCTACCATCATAGGCTTGAGGAAAATTCCATTGATAACCTTGGTTCTACTTTGCATACTTGTTTAGAGTATGAATAACAACTCGAAAGAACAAGTCTTCCTAAGGGAGACTCAGTTAAACAGACAGATATGTCCAGCCTCTTACAACTTGTACAAGACATGAATAATCGAATGATAACATATTAGGGGAAAGGAAATGTCCCATCTCTTACCCCTGGGGCCTCATCTTCTTCTTCACCACCCTTTAAGAATCTTAAAAAATTTCAACCTAAAGCCATCATGCCTCATAGTTGGTGTAACTTTTGCGAGGAACACCATGAGGAAAGTACATGTGAGGTAAAGAAGAGTGTCAGAGATAAAATCTTTGGTAAAATACCTAAGAATATTATCGTTGTTCTAGATTTTGTAGAGCCAAAGGATGTTATGATCATAAATACTAGGAATAAATCCTATGCTACGAAAGGTAAATATGATCCTCCTCACACTTATTCAAGCCCAATATCATCCTCACCAGCTACTACTGTTCATGTTTCTATGGATCCTAGTAGTCAAGTAACTACCTCGCCTCTTCCCTCTTCCAAATACAACATTCTCAATCAATTGGCCAATATTAAAGTTGATGCTACCCTCCTGGACATGGTTGTCATCCCTGAGCAACAGGAAAATATGAAAAATTTCATGGAAGGGAAAGCTTCCATTGTAGCCAACCTCTCTGAAGAGGTAGATGAAGAGGATTCGACTGTAAATAAAGTATGTGTAAATAACTTTAGATACCCTATAAAAAAGCCCTGGTTTTTTATTTATGTAAAGATTATGGAAAAAATAGCCCATTGTTGTCTCATTGACGACGATTTAGGCCCAGGTGTAATGTCGAAGATTATTATGGAAGAGTTAGGCTTGTCTTGTACAAATGAAAACACCAGCAAAATTCTCTCTTATAATAGTTTACAACAAATGACCATAGGTGAAATCAAGGGTGTGACCTTGGTTTTTTGCGCACATCCTGAAATAAGGACAACCCTTAATATTTAGTTAATTGATATGCCAGTGAGTAATTACTCGATCATCGTAGGAAGGGATTGGAAATATTTGATGAGTGGATACCTCTCACTCGATGGGATACACTTATCCATTCCTCAAAATGGTAAAAATATCATAGTCCTAAGGGAGGGAAGGATTTCACCTTATATAGAAAGAATCACACAGCCTAATGTGAATTATATCGAGGAGGACCTAGGAGTGTACTCCATCTTTGCAGATGAGGACAACACTTCCTTGGAACAAATCAACATAGAGGATGGGATGTGGCATATGCACTTTCATGGTTCATTCTCCAATGAAGGAAAAAGAGCTGGTATTATCTTGTACTCTCATGTGGGTAAAATTCATAACTTTTCCTATAGGTTAGATTTTTCTTGCACAAACAATGTCACTAAATTTGAAGTGTCACTGCTAGGAATTGAAAATGCCTATTATCTGTGTTGTGGTCACCTTAGAATTTTTTGGGATTCTGAACTTGTTGTAAACCTTGTATGTAAGATATATTTTCCTAGAAACAAGTTAATGAAACGTTACACCCAAAATATTTGGGCACTTATATCGAATTTTCTATCTTTCAACATCACTCTTGTTAAAAGGGAATTGAATTCAATGGTTGACATGTTAGCTATTTTTGCAGCCTCTCCTACTCGACAACTTTTTCCACAAAAACATGATTGCATATTTAAATCTTTGTATCGTGCACATGTCCCTGACAATGTAGAGTCATGGCAGGTCTTCCCTAGTGATGAGAGCATATGTGCTTTCATTCAAAATGAACTTTATAATCCTAAGTAAATTATATCAATGGAAGATAACAAAATTCTGAAGGGCTTGACTCCTCTAGAAAGTTCATTTTCATCGAGTGATGTAGGTAACAAAGAAAAACATAAAGAAGAGGAGTTGAAAAGGAAAGTGGGTGAAACCATTTCCTTGAACATTGGAACACCCGAGTGTCCAAAGAATGTTAAAATAGGTGCCCAATGTTATGATGAAGAAAAATTGAAGTTCACTATGTTTCTTGGTGATTTTCAAGTTGTTTTTGCTTAGTATTATGATGATATTCATGGTTTTGATCCTGCTATTATACAACATGCCATTCCTATCAAGGAGGGCATACAACCAGTTAGGCAAAAACAAAGACCCATTAAACCTACACTAGAAGCAACTATTCAAAAGGAGTTGGAAAAACTCTTGAAGGCTGGGATAATTTTTCATGTTAAGTATTCTGAGTGGGTTTCTAATTTGGTTCCCGTTTGAAAAGAAATAGGTCAGATTAGATTATGCATTGATTTTTGCGCATTGAATAGGGCCAATATTAAGGACCATTTTCCTCTCCCTAATATTGAAATGATTTTGCAGCAAGTTACAATGGAAAACATATATATATTGCAAACAAATATTCAGAAAATAATAGAAAAGACACAATGGAAAATACAAACATTACACATAGATTTTTCCCCTCAAAACCCAAACCGGGAAAACCAACATATTCTATATTCATTCATTTTGTTACAATGTTTACAATACAAAACACATATAGCAGCCAGCGGCATCCAAAACCCTAACCTAATGACCTGGATTAGTCCAAAACCCTAATTCCTTAACCGGAAATAGAAAACCATTGACAAAGAACCATGTGCCAAAAAACCATCTAAGTATAATGCGGTCTCAAAAAATGCAGTCCTGATGCAGAAAAAAAAAAATCTTGGGTGCTGCTCCCAAACCCCTGCGTGGAGGGCTTCGCCCCCCTGCACCCCCCCCTCTAACTCATGCAAAGAATATAACACATACCCAACATTATCCCACTTGTTGTTTTCTTTGTATACAGGGGGTTACAGGGTTACATAGTCAACAATCCAGGGCAACAATGCCCATGGATCCTCTACACCAAGAGAACTTATCAGTGCTCACATATTTTGTTAGTGAGTTTGCAACATTCTTCAAAGTGTCCACCTTCATCAATGATACTTTCTTTTCTTCAATCATGTCTCTCACGAAGTGATATTGAACATCAATGTGCTTTGTCTTTGAATGATAAGCAGTGTTCTTCACCAGAAAAATTGCACTCTGACTATCACACTCTATCTTTACAGCTTGTTGTACCAACCCAATACCTGAACACAATATTTGGAACCATACTACTTCCTTACTTTCATGAGTGGCTGCCATGTATTCAACTTCTATAGTTGAAAGTGCCACTACAACCTGTCTTTTACTCATCCAACTTATTGCTCCTCCAAACAGGTTAAACACATACCCACTTGTAGATCTCCTACGATCCAAATATCCAGCCTAGTCTGCATCCACAAAGCCATGTATATCCACCACACTGTCCAATCCCGGTCTTCCTTCATAGCACAATCCATAGCTAACAATGCCACACAAATACCTGAAAAACCCTTTTTATTGTTTTCCAATGCTCCTTCCCTAGTTTTGACATATACCTGATCAAAACTCCCACTGCATGTGCAATGTACGGTCTAGTATAGACCATTGCATACATCAAACTGCCAACTGCACTCGCATATGGAACATGAGATATTTCCTCCTCTTCGTCATGTGTCTTGGGACACTGATCCACAGATAACTTTACACCAATAGGAATAGGAACCTTGACCGGTTTACATTCCTGCATATTAAACCTCTGCAATATTGTCTCGACATATTTTCTTTGACTTAACCATATTTTCCTCCTTTTCTGATCTCTTTTAATTTCCATGCCCAAAATGAAATTTGAAGCACCGTGATCCTTCATGTCAAATTTAGAGGACAACTAATTTTTCACATCCTGGATAATCTCCTTGTTGTTTCTTATCAACAAAATGTCATCCACATATAAGACCAAATAAATCAAATGATCACCAATTAATTTAAAATACACACAATGATCTTCTTTGCTTCTTGTGAAGCCAAGTCCTAGCATATAAGTATCAAATTTTTAATACCACATTCTTGGTGATTGTTTTAAACCATACAGGGACTTTTTCAGCTTTCATACCAGCTCCTTCTTTCCCTTCACATCATAACCTTTTGGTTGCTTCATATAAATTTATTCTTCCAGATCCCCATGTAGGAATGTTTTCTTCACATCCATTTGTTCTATTTCAAAATCAAATGCATCAAAAACATATAACAAAAATCTTATGGAGGTTAACTTGGCAATAGGAGAAACAATCTCACCAAAATCAATTCACTCAACCTGGGAATAACCCTTTTCTACTAACCGAGCTTTGTATTTCTCCACTTTTCCTTCTGTATTCAACTTCTTTTTAAATACCCATTTGTTGCCAATGAGATTTCTTCTAGTTGGAAACTCCACTAGATCCCAAGCCTCATTCTTATCCAAATATTCCATTTCTTCGTCCATGGCCCTTTTCCAGATATTTCCATCGTTTGAATCCACTGCCTCCCTGACAGTTCTAGGATCATCATCAGTAATAGACAAAGTAAAATTTGAATGGAAATCAGATGGACTATACCTTTTCGATAGTTGTCTTTCTCAATTTGATCTCCTCAATACTGGAGTATGAGGATCTTCTTCTTCTGATTCATGTTCTTCTGTAGAGTCTGATTCATCATCCTTTAAATCAAACTCTATCTTCTCTGGTTCTTCCTTACTTGGTAGGGCTTCCCATTTAACAATATCCTTCATTTCTCTAAATACCACATCTCATATATACACTACCTTCTTAGTTTCTGGGTTCCAAATCTTATAACCTTTGAGACCATCTTTATATCCAATAAAGATACACTTTTCAGCCTTATTATCCAGCTTACTATTTCTTTCATTTGGAACATGAACATATGCATCGCATCCAAAAACCTTGAGATGTGTGAGAGAAGGTTCCTTTTCATCCCATACCTCTTGTGGAGTCTTGTTGTCCAATGCGGATGAGGGTGATATTTTGACCAGGTAACATGCAATACACACTGCCTCTACCCATAATTCTTGCCCTAACCTGACACCATTGAACATGCACCTTGCTTTTTCCATCAACGTCCTATTCATCCTTTCTACAACTCCATTCTGCTGAGGTGTATATGGAGCAGTCTTCTACCTTGCTATACCGCACTTCTTACATAATTCTTCAAATTAATTTCTACAGAACTCTCCGCCATTATCTATCCTCAATACCTTAATTATTTTCTCTGTTTGATTCTCAACAAGAGCCTTAAACTCTTTAAACCTGTCAAAGACTTTAGATTTCTTCTTGAGGAAATATATCCAAGTCTTCCTCGAGAAGTCATCTATAAATGAGACATAGTACATAGATTTTCCCAATGATGGGACCGACACAGGTCCAAAAACATCACTGTGAACTAGTTGTAAAATTCCTTCTTCCCTTATTACACCAGAGGGTAATCTTACCCGATTCTTCTTCCCATATAGACAATGTCCATAGAAATCAAAATCCATAGAGTAGTTAGACATGCCTTACCATACCTTTACCATGTAGTAGTCGAAGACCCTTCTCTCCGATATTCCCCAGTCTTTGATGCCACAACATAACATTTTCTCCAGAGATTGTAGGAGTTTTTTCTTCTTCAACTCCAATATCAGGAACAATGGAACTATTACACCCATCACTAATAGTGTTTCTTTTCATCTTATACAGAGTTCCAAACCGGACTCCCCTCAGCAACACCATTGCTCCTCGAACCATCCTGCAAGTTTCCTTTTCAAATATTGTTTTTACCCCTGCATCATCCATTTTTCTTACATAAATCAAATTTCTGGCCAAACCTGGGATGTGTAGAACACCAGGTAGTGTTATAATTCTCCCATCTATGAGCCTCAAATTGACCCTTCCTCTTCCTATGATTCTGGTTGTCGAATCATTACCTAATAAAACATTACCTCCATCATACCTTTCATATTCATAGAACAACTCCCTATGGGGAGTCATATGAAAGGATGCACCAGAGTCAACCAACCATGACTCATTATCTGCATGTGTGCTTGCAGAGGCCAAGTACACATCCCCTCCTTCTTCCTTGGAGGTCTTTTCTTCTGTAGAAGAAGATTATTCAGATCCCTTCTTTTTCTCAACCTTGGATCTACACCGCTTCTTATAGTGCCCTTATTTTCCACATCTCCAACATACCCTTACAAACTTTCTGGGAGATTTAGATCTACCCTTAGACTTAGATCTCCCACTTGAGAAATTAGATATATTTCTTTCCTGGGAACATCCTCTTGCAAATAATGCACCTATGCTATCTCCTTCCATATTATTCTGTCTCATCTCCTCCGACAACAAGGATGAGACCACTTCTTAAAACTTAAAGGAAGTTGTATTACTACCTATGGCCAGAACCAGACTATCCCACGAGTCTGGTAAAGAACACAACAAAATGATACATTTATCTTCATAAAAAAATTATAATCTCAACAGATACTAACTAACTTACCATGGTATTGAAGGCGTTCAAATGCTATGCCACTGAGTCTCCATCTCTCATCCTCAGGTTATACAACTTCTTTCTCAGGAGTAGTTTATTTACCAGGGATTTAGAATGATACAACTTCCCCAACTTTTCCCATAAATCCTTGGTTGTAGCTTCCTCTGACACATTTATTAATAATGAATTAGAGAGACACAGTCAGATTGTGCTCTTTTCCTTTCGTTCCAACTTTTTCCAGTCATCTGTAGAAGTTCCTGTAGGTGCAGTACCTGGATCTACCACAATCCACTTATCTCTATCCACCAACAGATCTTACATCTTGAGCTTCCACATCTCAAAAAGTTTTCCATTAAACTTCTCAATCTCCATCTTCGAATTGCTTTCCATTTCTTTTCACCTGAAAAATCAATACCGCATATCTCCCACTGTAACAAGGCTTATCACAGTCCCAACCCAAACCCTTGACCACAATACCCCTGAAGCCAATAAATCTCTAATACCAAATGTAAATTCTAACCTTGTACAATATCTACTGCAAACAGATATTAAAAAAAGAACAGAAAAGATAAAATGGAAAATACAAACATTACACAGATATTTTTCCCCTAGAAACCCAAACTAGTAAAACCAACATATTCTATATTCATTCATTTTGTTACAATGTTTACAATACAAAATACATATAGGATCCAACAACATCCAAAAACCTAACCCAATGACCTGGATTAGTCCAAAACCCTAATTCCATAACCGGAAATAGAAAACCATCGGCAAACAAACCATGTGCCTAAAAACCAACTAAATATAATGTGGTCCCGAAAATGTGGTCCCAATGTAGAAAAAAAAAAATTCGGGGGCGCTGCCCCTAAACCCCTGCGCGGGGGGCTTTACCCCCCTGCACCCCCTCTCTAAATCATGCAAAGAATATAAAACATACCCAACAAAATATCCTTGTACACATTGTCTCCGATTCAGGAATAATCATAGATCCCGTAGGGATTGCTGCTATCCTAAATCTTCCTACTCCTACTTCCAAAAATGAGGTTCAAGCCTTTATGGGGGGTTATTAACTTTGTTCGTAGGTTTGTTCCTAATTTTGTTGTAATGGTCAAGACAATTCAAAATATTCTTAAGCAAGATCGTTCCTTTTCTTGGATAGATGATGTCGAAATTGCTTTCATAGGGATCAAGAAGGAAATCAGTTCCGCACCGGTTTTGGCAAAGACAGATTTTGAGAAAGAATTTATGATATATATTAATGCCATGGAGGAAGCCGTTTCTGCTATCCTCATGCAATGTGATGACCAAGGTAATGGAAAAACAATGGCTTACATGAGTCACATCTTATTAGATGATGAGTTTAAATATTCTTTTATTGAAAAACATTCTTTTGCTCTTGTTAAAGGTATTGAAAAATTTTGCCACTTCATATTAGGTAAGCATACATTGGTAAACGTCCCTTTACCCGATGTCAATTTTTTCTCTCACAGACTTATCTTTCAGGAAAAATTTTGCATTGGCTTTCCAATATTCAATAGCATGATATAACCATCATGACTTCTAAAACTATCAAGAGATGTGACTTAGCCCTTCACTTAGCTCAGCATGCTAAAATAAGTGAAGAAATTGATGAACAAGATAACTCTCTATCATCATTGTTTTACATTGACAATAAAATCCTTCCTGTGTCTGAACATCCATGGTATAAAGATTTGGTGTATTACTTGCAAAATCAAAGATCTCCATATAACTTAGATACTCATCAAATAAGAAGGCTCTGCCTCGAATCTACTAGATACATCATTATAGGAGAATTCTTGTTTAGGAGATCTATCGATGGTATGCTACTTCGTTGTGTGAACAATGATGAAGCATGAAATATGTTACAAGTGACTCATGGATCTTCAAATTCTGTTATTCATGTAGGAGGTCACGTTTATGCTAAAACCACTACTTTTAAGATTATCAGGAAAGGGTACTATTGGCCTTCAATGTTTCGTAATTATTATATTTTTTCAATATCTTGTGACAAGTTCCAGAAGTTTGATGGGAAAGAACATATTTCTACTATGCCTTTACAACCTGTCCTCCCTGACTTTCTTTTTCAAAATGGGGCTTGGACTTTATTGGTCCTATTAATCCTCCATCTTTAGTGGGGCAAGTTTTTTTCTTGACAGCCACAAACCGTTTTACGAAATGGATGGAAGTTGTCCCACTTAAGCATTCACAGGATGAGCAGGTGATTTATTTTCTTGAAACTAATATTTTTTCCAGATTTGGAATTCCTTTGGAAATTATTATAGGAAATGGTCCCACTTTTATTTCTGCTAAACTGACCCAGTTTTTAGCTAAATTGGGGGTTAAACATTTTACCTCATCACCTCATTATCCCCAAGGAAATGGGCAGGCCGAGTCTACAAACAAGAATCTGGTTAGAATTATCAAGAGGCTCATTGAATATAAGCATCGTCAATGGAACACTCTCCTCACTTACACCCTTTGGGAAGATCTCACTACCACCAAGGTGAGCACTGGTTGCACTCCTCTCCAGCTTGTTTATGGTCAAGAAGCCATTCATCCTACCGAGGTGGAAATTTCCTCCCTAAGGTTAATGCTACAGGTTGAAGAACTAAATTCTTCTGATGTTTCTCAAAGAATGAATGCACTTTTGGCTTTAGAGGAGCAAAGTATGTTTGCCTTGGATAATATAAAGAGAAGACACCAGGCTGCTAAAATATATTTCAATAAAAGTGTCAAGGCTATCAAATTTAAGGTTAATGAGAAGGTACTATTGTGGGATTCATCTCATGCTGATAGAGGAAGGCATTCAAATTTTTAAAAACTATGGTTGAATCCTTTTAAGATCTCTTTTGTCCTGGGCACAAATTCTTACATCCTAAAGGACTTACAAGAGCGATTGTTTTCCTATAGCACTAACGGTTCCCACTTAAAACAATGTGTGGAACCAACTTGAATGTTTTAACGTTGTATGGATTGTTTTATGTATTATAGTTTGTTTTATTTGCTTCAATTTTACATTATGTTATTTCATTTATGTTGTTTCATTTCTGCTATGTCATTTTTTTTTCTATTTTGTTTCTTTTATTTGACTTCATTTATGGTCAAAATAAAATGTTGGATCAATTTTTCCACAACGATGCTATTATGAAAAGTATTTTTTGTTGGTTTTGGAGCCTGATTATCTTCCTGATTTATAGGTCTTTTACTTTCAACCGTGTTTATACCCCATGAAGTATTTACACCCCAGAAGTATGTACACTCTTCCACGCAGGGGAGTGCAGAGGTGGGGTACCCCCTCTGTGGGGTCCGGGGGGCCTATCCCCCCAGATGGGGGGTCTGGGGGAAAGCGGGGGTTTGGGGGCAAAGCCCCCGAAGCAAAAATTGCCTTGTAAAAGTATATTATAATTTCATTGTAAATCTGGACCGTTCATTATAAGGTCGCAGATCTAATGGTAGAGATTATGTTAGGGTTTTTTTCCCTAGAAGGCAACCCTCTTTTATGAGGGAAATGTATCGCGGCTATGGATGATGGTGAATATTGTATTCTAAGAGAGGAGACTGTGAGAGAAAGAAGAGGAAGTTACAATGGGTTTTTGCTGTAGGTTGTATCCCTTCATTTGATGGATAATAATAAAGGAAGGACCTGGCAATTTCTCTGGTGGACGTAGCCCACACTGGGTGAACCATGTAAATCTGTGTCTC
>JZKD02S0353886.1:293282-330944 GCA_000966675.3 Picea glauca
GTTGGTAGATGACACATGAAGAAATCTTAATAATTATTTAAAAGATATAAAATTGTTTAAGCTTATAAACAACTGATTCACCCCCCCCTCTCAGTTGTTTTAGTATTTCCAACACATCTCGTATGCACTTGAGAGATGACTGCTCCCATGTCATTAGTGAGATAAATCCTCAAGGTTCCACCCAACCTAAGGCTAATTCAGGGAAGTCAAAAGAGGACAACAAAAACAAAGGAAAATTTGTCTCTCAAAGTGGCAAATATGGTTTTTGATTATGTGTTTATTATTGATTTATTGAGGATAGTAGGCTGCTGAAAGTTTTGGACAACAAACTATTTTTGGATATTGTGGATATTTACATGTTTGGATATAATTTGAAATATCTTTGATATTTCAATTTCAAATTGTAAAAATAATTATGGGATCCACAAGGAGGCATATGTTTGATTGATTATCTAATTATGTTTATTTTGTTAATAAATAAAGGGAGTCACAAGGGGTCCCACCTACTAGTTATTATTTAATAAAAAGGCCCTTAATTATTATTATTATTTTTTCTTCCCCTAAACTAAAAGTTACTTGAGTTTTAGTTAGCTGAACTAAATGAGGTAGTTGAACTACTTCAACTAATTTGGAATCCATAAAAGCCAAATGAGAAGGAATAACAAGAGGAGAATAGAAGGAGAAATCATACTAAGGTTTTCACTTGAATTTTATTGAGATAGTTCAGGTTTCATTCATTCTTCAATTCATTAAAAGTTTAATTCTCCTTTATGACAGAAGGGTCCTATTGTAGACAACAAGGTTCAAGGCTGAACCATATCATTCAAATGCTTGTTTAAGAGGTGTTGATCTATCTTTGATAGTCTGTGTAGACTTGTATTTTTATGAATTGAGTTTCATGGCTGGTAAATGATATTGTGAAGAATCAAGTGGGCAACAGTCTGTGGAAAGATGATCTAGATTATAAAGTTCAGTTTTTACTTCTTTTCAGAGTCCTTTTGTATGGTTTTCATCAGGAATATCTAAGTTTGACCTTGGTCCATGCACCCACAAGGATTTTTATAAAGAGAATGATTCTTTTGATTTCTTGGAATGAAATAAAGTGATTGCTATTATGTCTCATTTGTGTTAATATGTGACTTGGTATTTTTGCTTTTGATCTCCAAATTTACTTTTGCAATTTGTTATATTCAGAAAATTATATAAAAAAGTTATATTTTGCAACAATCTTTTATTTTAAAAAATCAGCCTAAGCCCTTGTAATTAATACTTGTGGATTGGGAAACACTTTTTGAGGCTATAACCATAGGGTAATATTCCTGACTATCTTTACTTTGCTAATCAATATTTGAAAATGCTTGAGTAAGATAAATTCATATATTTTCCTCAGCAAGAGGGTTTGTGTAAGAGCTACTAGCTTTAGGAGAAATGATATCCTGAACAATCCTAATGCCTTTAGATCTTTAAAGGAAAAATGCCTAAGGTCTTATAAATCATCGGGATCATTTGGTGCGGTATAAACCTTGCTAAAATAAATAGGTAGTGGTGCAACGACATGATTTGTTGTCTCAAGGGATGGGTGAAAGATAGAACATAGTAGGTGTTTATGTGCAAAGAAAACTACAGGGGTATAGGTGGGTTTGGAATTATCTGTGAATAACAATATTTGAATTTTTTACAATGATAAAGTGAGTTTGGGGAACTTTCCTGTAAAAGAGAAATCTTGGCAAAATTGGCGTTGTAGGACATCCCGACAGTGCATTTTCCTTTGGGTTTCTTCATGTAAATTCCAAGCTGTGGGAATTGGTCCTAGTGAATGAACAAACTGGTGTACCCAAAAACCTCGGGGCAGTTCAACAATTGTTTATACTATAACACAGTGTGCAACATGCTCTTGTGGATCGGAAGATCCATGATACGTGTTGAGGATAAGAACATGATTCTTTGGTTTCTAGTTTCGATTGTATTCACTAACTTGCGAAGGAGGGATAAATCAGTGTTGCAGGGAAAGCTTGATATCCTCCCATGAAAACAGGTTATGTTTTTGGGTGGCCCACCAATGAGCTGGGGAGGATCGCAAAATGATATCAAGTGCCGAAATCCTCTGTTCCACCCCAAAGTTTTCTTCCATTTCAACCATAAAAGTATGTAAATATGAGAGACCATCATATACTAGATGCTCATGGAGTCCATTTCCAATCCACCCAGCTGCTCAAATAGTGGTGCATCTTCTTGAGAAATTTTCATATCATCCATGTTGCTAGTTTTCAAAAGTTGACGCTTGAATTCATTAGGACTGAAATGACAATCTCACGAGGACACTAGTCCCCCTTCATTTTTAGAGAGGTAGTACTCCTCTTGGACTAAAATATATATATGTGATATCTTGGATTAGGAGAGTGCTAGGAAGAAAACCCTAAATCTTTATTGCTTGAGATTATGAAATAAAATGGTTCTTCAATAACCTGAGTACAATCTTTATGTGTAACAAAAGAAAAGATTGAAGGAGGGCTTCAACATCAAAATTAATTTGTGATCAACATCACACACAATCTTCTTACAATATATAAATACATCGATATCTTCTTCATAGGAGAGAATGATTTGATCATCTCAAAGAATTTTAACAGAGTATTGCAATCAAGATCAAGAAAGAGTTTGATAGGTTAGCCTCAAATACTTTATATTCTGAAAACATGGTTACAAAGCACAATTGAGATCAACCCCGAAGTAATTCTTTGTGGAGTTTTATTTATGAAAGATGTTCTTCATTACAAAAGATTTGAAAACTATATAGGTGGCTGAAAATACTCCATGATCATATAATAAAATATCTTAGAATAATATAAGAATAACACTTAACAACTCAGCCTTGTGCCCAACTTTGAGATTCGAGCATAAAACTATGAGAAGTGGTGTACACGAATACATATAAAAAAAATGGAGAAGATGGAGATTTATTTCTTTTGATCAGAAGCGTGATTGTGTATCCATGGTTGTACCTTCTTCCTCTGATATTCTGGCCTTCCCCTTTGACAATATTGATTCTTGGACCTCTTGATGAAGCCTCTCTTCTCTTTTAAGAAGAGATTTTCTAACTACCTGATCAGTTAGGGTTTTCTTCCTCTCTTGAAATTCACGTACAAGTTTCTTCTTGAAACATTCCCTTTAATTAATGCCTAATTAATTCATCATGAAAGAAGTCACATCATTAATACAAGTACATTGAAAGTGGGTCCCTCTCCCTTTTTAATAATTTTTTTTAATTAAACTTTTATTTTTTTAAATTTAATTAATTCTCCACTAAAAGAGGACGACTGTAATTTAATTTTATGGAAGTGAAAACCAACTTTTTATCCATGTAAACCACTTATGATGTGCTCTTCCGCATCTCATCTTTTCAATGATATAAAATTTTCCCATAAGAATCTTCCATATGTCATCTAATAAAATCACGCCATGTGTCACTTTTTGTATGTTGCCACGTGTTTCCATTAATTAGTTGTCATGTGGCACCGTCCATTAACTATCATGTGGATGTATCTCATTGGTTTATAAAGTTCCATGTGTCACTTGGAGATGTTCCTCATAGAACTTAGGATATGAAAAATATTATTAAAATAATATGGTGGGTTTGTGGGTTTACATGAATGCAAAGGTAGGTGAGGAGGTCACATGTTGTAATACATAGTAAGAAATGAATGTGAAAAAATATAAATGCAGGTGAAGTGGAGAGGAGAGGTAAATAGTAGTAAAATGACGTTGTAACGTATTCTAAGCCTTGAGAATTGGTCGGACAAACTCATATAACATGAAATAAACATCACCAACCCTCACCAACCCGTGAACCCATGAACCCGTGGTAACTTATATATTTGGCTAAGTGTTGGAGAAGTTAGATAGTAAAGAATAGTAAAAAGATTTGTGTGCATTATGAAGGTGGTGGAATTCAAAGTGCATTGTGACTGTAGCAGAGATAACACGTACTCTTAAGAAATATCACCAACCCGGGAACCCACGGTAAGCCATAGTAAATAAGACTAAGTATGGAAAGTATATAATGGGTCACATGAAATATGGAAAATATGAAAAATGAAAAGAAATATATGGGAAATAAAGGAATTATGTGAAATTTAGGAAAGGAAAAAGGGAAAAGGAAATAAATGGAAAAATGGGATAAATAAATATGGAAAGGAAAATAAAAATAAATGGGAAAATAAAGGAAAATGGAAATGAATGTGAACATGGAAAGGAATAAGGAAAAATGGATAAGTGTGGAAATGGTAAGGGGAATATGAAAGTAGTGAGACAATGGGAAAAATGACTAAGTATAAAATGAGAGGATGAATAGAGGTGAAGGGAAAGGAAAGGAGAGAGCATCTCACTTAGAACGTTTTTCATATTTCTTCTTGCAATACCTCCATTAGACTTATGTACAAAAGTATGTGTATCTTGGTCATGGAGACTCCAATTTTGATTCCATGAAATGGATGGCGAAGCTAATACCGAGGGATATGCAATGAATAATTAACAGTTCAAAAATATTCATCTTCCAATATCATTTTTTTAATATTATTCTAGGAGAGGGAACATATGGGTGACCAAATTTTGGTCAACACCCACCAAAAAGCTGGGGAGGATTGCAAAACTATATCAAGTGCTGAAATCCTCTATTCCACCCTAAAGTTTTCTTCCATAAAACCATAAAAGTGTGTAAATATTAGAGACCATCATATACTACATGCTCACAGAGTTCATTTTCAATCCACCTAGTTGCTCGAATAATGGTGCATCTTCTTGATAATTTTTTATACCATCCCTATTTCTAGTTTTCAAAAGTTGTCTCTGAATCTTCCCTGACAGTCTGAATACTTCGCCAACTAACTGAACCATCCATGGTAGGATTAATGTAGTCTGCATGGTTTCCTTTAGTCACAATATACATATGATCCAATATGTCAGGTTCCATGTTATCTTTTGAAGGTTCGGCGTATTGTGGTCCTAGGTATGGATATAAAGGTTGAACCAATTTCATACTATCCACTTCAAAGGTCATGGATTCCTTATTCATGTCGATCACATTATAATTGTCGTATGCCCAGTCAATTCCAAGCAAGGATGGATATGGATATTTTCCCCCCATGATCTCAATGACATCGAAGTCTGCAAGAGTCTTGACTCTAGCTAGATCTACTTCTACATTTTCTATCCTCCCTACTGGATAAATACAATACAGGTTCACCATGCACAACTAAATTGGCAAATAGACCAACAAGGGTTTTCCCATAGCTTCCCACATTTTCCTTGGTATGATGTTAACATATGAGACCAAATACAACATGGCATTGTTAATTTCATAACCATCAATATGAGAATTTATCCTGAACTCACATCCCAACCTATTCTTTTGTATCTGTATTCAACCTCCATTTCTCTCTGCAAAATTAACAGATATAGATCCCTCTACATTTCCCTCAACTCCCATAGCTATGTCAATGGTGTTCCACACCTTCTGAGTAAGGTGTTCATCGTTTAGGATATCAGAGAATAGTTGCAACCATAATGCAATAGTGTTGTTTGACTCATATGATGGGCCCTTGGATGGGACCAACTTTTCCGCAGCTTGATAGGGAGGGGTATATCTTGGATTCACAACTTCTGGTATCACAAATTTAGACATCTGTCAGAACAATTCTATTGCATTATGAAAAAAATCCTTTTGTTGTACAAGATCATATAGGGGTTTAGGCACTACCTTTTGAATCTAAGCTCGATGAATATGTTCAACATCGGCATTGGTCTTTGTGCCTCCTCACGTTATAACATGAATGTTGGAATGATTCCTTCCACAATTGGCCTAGGTTTTGAGTTTATTAAATTGGCTCCCCTTTTTGAGTTTATTAAATTGGCGTGATATTCCCATCATGCGATTAGGTCAGTACAACCCTCAGTAGTATGGGTATTTTTTTAGCAATGAGTGCACCATGGTCTCCTCGGATGTGGGAAGTCTCTTGCAAGGTGTCCCTGTTCATCACAGTTGTAGCAGTGAATGGGTCCTCTACCACCAGGTTTTGCCTCCCCTGAAATATCTTCCACCTCTGTGACCTCCTCCAAACCCTTGAGGGGATTTGTCAATCCTAAAGCTAGAGAATTCTAGTCTATCCACAAGAGAATCTAAAGAATGACATTGCTTGGCAGTATGGGTAGTTGATTCACAGAATTCTCAGTACATCGTATTTGGGATAGATGTATATTTCTGTAAGATGGGGAAGTGTCTCGGAGAATGTCCATGGTGTCTACAAATATCACAATACTCATTGGGTTGACCCCCTTGCTGATTCAGGAAGGCATGGAATTGCACTGGTGCATGGAATGGTGATGTAGTCACAACTTTTACAACACCACCTGATGGTCCAACTAGCAGTGGAGGCATAGGGTGGCTCACAACTCCTCCACCACGTGATATTGAACACTCTATCACCATATGACCTTCAGTGTAGCAACTAGTGCACTAGACCTGTGGTCAACCTCCTTTAGGTAGGACCAACTCCTGAATTTTCTCAGTCAGTGCGAAAATCTAGCCTTGGAGTTGCATGATATTATTATCCTCAGTAGGTCACATCATGCGTAAAATCCCAGGGTAGCCTACCATTGCTTCAATTTTCATGGCATGTTCTAATTCTTCTCCCAAAGTGGATAGTCTTTTTTGAGTTAATGGAATCCAAGTCAAAAAAAAAATCCCTTGAATGAACCATTCACACTGGTGATTCTCATGAATAAGGTTCTTTGGCTTTCTGATTGCATCTTTGAATCGTTGGTTTTACTCCCAAGCATACTTCCTATCTCATTTCTTGATCTCCCACAAATTAGAGAGGGCATGTTGTTCATATTGAGGTAGGCTAAACTATGCAATAAATCTTTGTTTGACCTGAGCAATATTAAAGGGTTGTCCCGAGGGAGTCCCTTGAGGATTCCCAGGATCGATGGAATTCATGTACCATTTCAATGCATTACCTCTTGATGTGGTATGAAATTTAACTATTTTATTGGAAATGAGAGTTCTGCAGGACCTCTAGATAGCCTCACATAAGAACCAATGTTTCTCAACATCCTCATCCCCTTTACCCCAAAATTTTGGGTAGCGGGTGAGTGAGCCTACGTGTTGATTTCCCATAGGATAAATGGGAGATACTGTAAATACAAATCATGATGGTATTGGTTGTACTAGAGCTAAAGAACTTGCTCCACTTCCACTACTACTGTAATTTGAACCTATTGTATTATAACTATGAGGGACAATAGAAAAGGTTGCAGGATTCAGTGAAGAATTTATCATATTTGTAGAAGGTGATCAGGGTAGGGTGATCCAAGGATGGTTCCTTTTCTTTTGGAATGGAATTATTTCACCGCAAGGGGGCGGGGGTCACATAGATGTGAAACACTACACTATTTTCTTGACGAGACTCAACATATTCTAGTGTAGCAAGACTTGAGTCTCCCGCAACTTCTTCAAGGGTTATGACTGAGTCTTGTTCTCCTAAAATGGAATCAATCCTAATTCCCTTTCCTATTCTAACTCCTTCTCATCTTCTTCCTTTACAACTTTTATCTTTCTCCCCAAACATTTCCTTCAACCAACGAATGGTTAGTCTTCCATGTATCTGCAACTCTCGTAACTTCTCCAATTATTTCCTAAGACTGATCTCTAGGTCAATCATCTTACGTGAATGATCTGAACTCTTCATCGAATTTATCATATACTCTCGCCAATTCTTTTCAATCATAATATCCCTTCTTAGAGCACATTCATCTCTATCACGTTTCTCACGACGACAATGACCCCCCATATTTTAAGAACTTCCTAATTCATGAACCCTCCACCTAAATCACCCAACCCTCATGCATAGGGGTTTATGCTCCCATATCTTCTGATGGAACAAGAAGCATCACTTCTTCCACCAACAAAACCTTCATCCATAGAGGAATACCCCTCAATAATATTCCTCGAGGGCCCTCGTAAAACACTGCTTCTGCTTTCAAAAATGATTGGAGGTTCTCTGCAACAAATTTGATGATGTATCCCTCCAGCATAGTATTGACCCAAAAATATACCACACAAGAAATCAGGTGATCCAATCAATGGAGAATAAATATTTGTGCAGTGTTCCAATGGAGCCTTGTCTTTACTCGATCTTTAAACTTGAGCACTTCTTGTAATCGATCAAGCCACTTAAATACTTCCTTTAGAAACTAGATCTAGAATATTTTGTACTGATCACTAGATGGCTCAAAATAATAGACAACATCCTTCACAACCCTCTAACTCTTCTTTCATAACTCATTTTCTTGAAATATGAACACGTCACACCTTTGTTCCCACCACCTGTCAATGTCCGAATTAAAAAATATGATGTTGCATCCTCTGAAAGCTCACTCATAAATCAGGTCCCGACAATGGAACCATTTGTTGGTGCATGGTTGGAGACCATGGTTCTTAGAGTTTTCCAACAAAGGCACCATTGTAGTCTAGAGTGCTAGAATATTCAACCTTCCACAAGGGAAGGAGATCTCACCCAAAGTGCTACCGAGACTTATGTGAAATGGAGCGAGGTCGAAGAGAATGCAAACCAACCAGACCTAAGCACATGAGTATAAAAGATTATACATTAACATCATAACCAGAATGGAAGATTGAAATGCATAACATGTGGACAAATTCCTCTAGTGTGAGTATTCCTAAGTGTTAACTAAACAAGTAAAGAAACAAAGATAACAATTGTGCAGATGGAGATCTTATCATTCACACATAATTAAATGAATTTTAGGCCCCAAATAACATTTCTCATATATTCATTACTCGGATATCAAATGAAAGTATACAATAGTTAGATCTCAGATGAGTAGAAGGTGTGTAACTACATTTCATGACTAGTTTGATCACAACCTTAGAAATAGAGCTAAGACTCAACACATTACATATACAATTCTTAGTACAAAACCTAGCGTCAAGATAACTAAAAGTTCTACAATTAAACATCAAAATCTCTATCAGTATCAACATTTGCAACAGCATCAACATCAACATCAACACCAAAAAATCTGTCGCATTTCATAAGTCTTTGTCTTATAGATTTCTACGGGACTTGTTGATTCATCTGTTACAACTTCTTATTTCCACTAGAAGGTTTTTGCGCTTTCTGTTGTTCCTTCCAAATAGAGGACAACTGCATTCCTCACTGACACTCTAAGCTATTTATTTTCGTTGCTTAGATCCTATACTCGTGTGTTGTGTTGTTCTGCAACACACTCTAACTGCCTCAAAATTGTGCTATTTCTGCAAAATCGAGTCTTCTCCAAAACAATGGGTCCAACATGATTGAGCCAACATTTATATGTGGTGGAAAAATTCCTTTCCACCTATATACTCACGTGTCAGAACTTTATGAATGGTCTGTGGCTTCATGGATTTTCCACCCCACCATTCGACCCAGTTTGAAAGATCCTTTCATATGTCAATCCATTTTTATCTTCTCGATGATCCATATCAAATCACAACTCCCCAATGGAATGATTTTGATCCCTAAAAGTGACTAATGAGATATGAGGATACAACTCTAGGAATTTTCTTCTCTCATACCATTTTCCTTCCTTGGTGATTTCCCTTTGAGTCTAATCTGTCATAGTTCATTCAAACCTCTTCAAGTAACTTGAACCTTCTTATATAACATTGTATCCTCCTCCAAATTTTCAAGTGCATTTGGTGTGAAATATTCCACTGGAGGTATAAATTTCTCTAATTTTTCTCCATTCAAGAAGGATAGTTCTTATAGTTGCAAATTATCCACATTCACCAATGAATACATCTGTATGTATGTGTTAACACATAGGATGTGTAGGGGGTCAAAACACCTTGGTTTTGTCTTGTTTTGAGTCATAAGGTTTTTAAGTCTTAGACTTTAGGTCATTTTGTATGTCATAACTCAATGTTTTTGGATTTTTATAAATATAGGATTGTTTTAGTCTTGTTTTAGAGATTTAGTATCATAGGATTATTCATCATGATAAGAATAAGGGTCCTTATGAGTCACACTCTTGGTCTAAAATATCATCATCATGACATTTCTTGTCACAAAAGGTGAACACAAGTTTCCATTATGTCATTTTCCAACCGTTTAGAGGTCAAGTCAAAGGTTGTTGGCATATTTTATAGCAAGAGTGTGCTTTTCATTGATGGCAAGAACAACAACGACGATGGAAAATGGGAAAAGAATAATCTTAGGAGGAGGAGCGAATAGTAAGCAGAGATCAAAGCTCAGAATAAAAAACGTAAGCTCATGAGGAGGAGAAAACAATATGCAGAGATCAAATATCAGAAGGAAAATCGTAAGCTTAGGGTGAGAAGCCTTAGCAACCATCCAATCAAGAAATTGATGGTGTTGAACGTCTCATATAATGGACGTCAGTCATATGAGCGACTGTGTCACACACCCACTACGGCATAATAAAATTTTCGCTCTTCTTCACGGGATAGAATCTCTGAAATCATATAGGGGCCTAGCGCATGCTAGTTCCTCCCTTGTCCACCTCCATGTGATTGTTGGTTATGGCCACAGGCCAACCAAACTAGGTGTCTGCAAACCCCGAAATGTGGAAGTTCTGAAATCTTGAGACCGCAACCCCACTCCAACAATACGTCGCATTTCACAACTTCAAGAGTTTCAATGCAAAGCACCCCGGTTCCTTGTCCTCAGAAATTTTGAAATCCTGAACCCTGGTATGCCGAAACCTATCCCTATTCTGTGACCCAACACTACTCCTCCAAACGCTTTCAGGATTTCGCATTTCGGGACTTCGTGAATCCTGTTGCTCCAATTCCTTGTCCTCTTGTACTCCCGGTATCTGAAGCACCGAAGTGTTGAATCCTGAAATTTTGATCCTCCTTCTCTTGAGTGAGATCAACGACTCAAAACCTCTCCTGATCCAATGGCTCAGATCCTTTCAGGGTTTTATGGGTCAAGAGTTCATAATTATTACCTCTTGTTTTCCCAGTAACCAAATTACCGAAATCTCCTTTCGGGACTTCAGGATTTGTGATTTCATGAATCCGTCGTGACCAAACTCTTGATCCTTCAACCTCCTAGTATCTGAAACCCCGATGGGTTCGGATCTCTGCCATGTGTCCTCTGGAATGGACGGTCCCGATGCTTTCTCTATTTCGCATACCGGGAGTTTGAAACTCTTGGTACCAAGACCACAACCTCCTCTATGTCCCGAACTCTGAATAGCCGAAATACCGAAATCCGATGGCTCCTCTCCTGTATCTGGATTTTGCGAACCGAGAGTTCGCGATGAAACGACTCCATGATTCTAGTCCTTCAACCTTTCGGTATCCAAAACCCCGATGGGTTCATATCTCTGCCACATGTCCTATGGAATGGACGGTCCCAATCTTTTCAAGACTTTGACGAGTCCTTGACTTTGTGTATCCAAGGTTTAAACCTTGTGCAGCTTCTCCTAGATCCAATGGTTATCGACTATCCACGCGAGATCTGACGGTAGCTGTAGCTCCTCCCTGAGTTCATGCTTTCTTCCTTTTCCTTGGAATATTTCAAAGTCTTAAAGGCCTCGACCTTTGCTTCCTCTACGAGCCCTGATGGTTTTGGGCCTTGCTTGCGTTCTGAAAATGCTATCCCTCTTGATCTTAACAGGCTTCGTCCTCCAAGGGACTCAAAAGGATTAGGAATTTTTACATGCATACATGAAACTGTGTCCACGGTCGACGAACGCATAGTTCGTGACTCGGGCTTATGCCACCATAAGACACAAGTATTTTACGGGTATAAAACCTATCTTAACCATATTCTTTCTTACTGGCCTAATTATAGAATCAAAAAGAAATAAGGGGGATACAATATATCCATTAAGAAATATGCCTGATTCCTGCAACATACACAGTATAGCCAATTCATACACAGTTACAGATAAATTACACAGGGTAAGAAATCACTTATCTATTATAGGTTGCCGCCAACCAACTGACTGTGGGTGTTCGTCCTTCCACCCGACCATAGGCTCAGAGGCATTCAATCTTAGCACTCTGGCCACCCCCATGCCAAGCCATGATATCACCAGGGAATTCTCACT
Source organism: Picea glauca (assembly GCA_000966675.3). NCBI lineage: Eukaryota > Viridiplantae > Streptophyta > Pinopsida > Pinales > Pinaceae > Picea > Picea glauca. The sequence continues at coordinate 305,427 of JZKD02S0353886.1, forward strand.
GTTCTCGAGGGTTCTCTCTCTGTTTTTGCTTTTGATTGGATCATGTTCTCTGTAACTCATAGCTTTCTCTCTCGGTTATGGCCTCGACGAGGTTTCTCAGATGCCCCTTAGCATCAATCTCCCGACCTTCATCTTATGACTCGCTGGAGAGATATGCACATCTTCCCTATGAGCTTACACTCTTCTTCTCCCTGTCTCTTCCCATGTCTCCTCTCCCGTATGTGTGTCCCCCTTACCTTGGGAGGTTTTGCCGACCTATCATGTTCCTTTTATCAGAAGGAAGCTCAGGTTTTCAGGCCCCTATGGTACTTCAAACTGACAAACCATGTTTCCATTCATGGGGGTGGTTGGTGATTCAACCACCGGTCCTTTCTTCATTGACCGATTTTCTTTCCTTGGGATTCAAAGGAGGTTTGTCATCCTTATCAAGGGAGATTTGGGGTTATTTGATATATGAACCCTCTCTTATAGTTTTCACATTCTTCCTCTAGTGATATCATGGCTAGTATGTTCAAGGATTCACCCCCCACAATCAGTGATTGGCAACTCAAACAATAATACATTTTTATTTTCCTCATGCATTAGCATGGAAATTCCTATTTTATGATTAATTACAAATTGGGGGAAACAGGGTGTTACAATTCCCTCCCCCTTAAAGGAACACTGTCTTCGATGTTCTTTCTCAAAAACACCTGTCATGCCTTTCTCATTCAACCACTTCAAAAGTCTTGACCTTCATTTTTAGTCAGGTCCTTTTTCAGGATCTTAGCCTCCGTCATTTGTCTTCAATAATTCTTGTACACAAGCACATTAATCACAATTTTGTGCGAAAAAATCTTACTGTTGTTCAAAATTCAAAAGGAAAAATTCATAATCTTAGCATAATACTTATCTGCGCAGTTTGTGGATCTGTATCCACAAGGTAGTTTTGTTATCCATGCTCATCGCTTTCCTTGACATACCTATTGGGTGCATGATTCCAATTCAATAGTTCACAAGAGCTATCATGATTTCATCTTTCTTTCCAAGGTTTTTCCGCACAGGAAACTACCCACTGTGTGCATGATCCCAATAGTTTACAAGAATTATTAAGGTCTCCTCTTCCTTGCGGTCACTCGCCCTCTGGCCTAGGCTCAGGCATCCCCTTCACTACTATACAGTCCCTTGGGTGATTCATCTTGCCCTGCCAAGGTTTTCTCGCACAAGAAAATTTTAGAGACTCTTTCGAGTCTTACAGTCGAGGCATCCCTCATACTTTCTCTGTCGAGGTGTACCTTCGGCTTGTGTTACCTCAACATAATAATTTTCATGCGATCATGGCTTATCATGGGGTTTTCATGGCTCAGTAGTAGCCATGTTCATCATCTTCAACTTTGACAGCCCTCATCCGTTCTTTCTTGACATGTCTTTTCTTCTCACCTGTATCAAAGGTATACAAAATTCATGAGACATCATTATAAATTTTAACTTTCATAATGTTATTGCAAATCTGTCACCCACAGATTTTCTAATCTCACGATTTTTTTTCATATTTGTTCCACACAGGAACCAGATTCATAATTATGGGACTTTCCTTCCCATAATGGTTTGACTCAGCAGGCAATTGGCCTTCCTTATGGGCTTACAATACTGCCATATCTAAGAGCCCTTTGCTTCCTACACTTTCAACTTCAAACGGCCAAACAACTTGTTAGCTTTTCCATGCATATACATTTTATTGCACCTTTACAACATCGTCACAACAATTTCAGAATTGTGCATACTTAACAATTAAATTACTTTCTCAAAAGGGAAATACCATTCCTTGCAGTTTGGCTCAACAGGCAATCAGTCTTTCTTATGGACTTACAACACTTCCATATCCAAGACTCTTTGCTTCTTGCAATTCATTCTTTACACAGCCAGACAATTGTTAGTTTCATCTCAACATACCAAACTTTTCAAAGCGTAATTCAACATTTAAAAAGGGTTTTAACAATTGTGCCGATATCCATGGCCACATTCATACCCAATGCATCCTTGCATTGTTTTTTAGGTTTGTCACACTTTATGACCAGTTCTTGGCCATGGGGTGTTGGAATTTAACCAACCTTTTCCTCATATGGTTTATTCGTTTTCTTTCATTCTTACAGTAGGACCATATTGTCGGCTATAGGCCGATCATGATCCCAACTCAATACACATGAACTCAAAATTTTCACATGAATGCCTTTACGCATTCCTTGATTGTCAATGCATTCATGACATATCAATTCATGAATTCTTCCAAGGGTTACAAACAATGTTTATTACCAGAGGTTCATACCTCCATTATTCAGGATCTCCTTCCCGAATCATACCTTACTTGGGCATCCAAGGCATACAATTGCCTTTCAAGTTTATGCATAACACTAAGCCAATAAAATATTTCAGAAGGGGTTCTTACCAAATCCCTTCATACCTTGTGCCACACAGGTGCAAATATCTTTATACCGGTTCTTGGCTGCTAGCACCCTCTTTCTTATTTTTACCTCATCACCAGTGATTTATTGGGGCTTTTACATCCCTATCAACAATCTTTCACTCACATCCTTCTCCTGGTCATTCTCTATTTGAGGTTGCCCATCATTGACAATTGTCTTCCTCAATAGCTCCAATTTATTTCTATACACAACATGCATCATTATAGACACAATTACATTAGTCATAATATTAAACCTAATGCATGTATCATAACATTCAAATTCACAAACATCCTTAAATGTTTCCATAAGTGCAACACAACAATTCTCAATCATTTTCACAGTATTCCAACCATCATTACTATGGTTTCAAAACATTTTCATTCATCAATGTACTAGCTTTCTCATCCCATAGAAAACATAATGCACAGCAAGGAAATAATTGAGGGCTCTCCTCTTCTTCAAATTCTTTCTACATCACCTGGGGATTTTCAGCCCAGTCGAGTTATCTCTAAGGTCTCACTGCCTTTTCTTACTCATAGCTTCAACCAAGCCTTATCAGTTAAACGTACTCATTTATTCATTTAATCATACTCAGGGGGTTTACTTGCCTCTTACCAACTATACCGGTTTCCACAACTGCTCTTTTTCTGAGCAGCCTTGGTTAGGCCTCACCCTAAACCTTTTTGGGATACTACAAAATGCTTTAATAGCAACTCTTTTCTCATAATGAATCATGAACATGTGCATCCTACAAACTCCCATTCAGTTATTAGAATGGTCAATATTCAGTTGTTAGCCTTCTATTAATTACATGATTCTTTCAAAATGTAATCCAGGATTCTTATATATGGACAGTCCTTGCAGCCCATTGTCCAACCTTCAACAATTATTAGGGTTGTGACTCTGTTCTTCTGACAAAGTCCTTACACAATTACTCGACCAGGAACTCCTTCGGCATGAAACTTCCTTGTTTCATATCCATCACTATTTGTGATGGCCTCAACCTTGAGTTAGCTTTAGCTTTTTACTAAATATTCCCCTTAAGGAATATAAGCATGCATCTTTACTGTTAAGATTAGTCAATTTAGATTCAATCACAATCCTTCTCATGTGACACTCAAAGGTGTAATAATTTGTCTCTTGTTATGACAAGAGAGAATCTTTGCTCATTTACCCTTTCATCTAATTATATTGGTACTTCCTGAGGAAATGGAATACATTCCCCTCAGGCTATTATTTGGAACAAAACTTTCATGACTCCCCAGAATGGAGTCAGCTATGCCTCCATAGTATTCATTTAATATGGAAAAGAGCAATACTTGCTTTATGTTTCACTCATCAGGGAAATCATATTGGGCCTCTAATATACTTATATTCTTACATCATACATGTGCATTACTTGCACGTTTCATATGATTCATACCTTATCAGTATTAACATTAGGCTTCCTATTATGAAGCTTCACACTACATTCAACTCATGTGTATTCATCATACTAGCTCACGCCTTCTCCTCACGTGACCACCGACGGTGACCATGATCCGAACAAAAAGGCACTTTGCGTTTTGTGATTTCGGGATTCATGTTGCAAGGAACTCTGGTTCTTCGATCCCCAAAATCCGAAAACCTGAAAGACCAAATATAATGTTTTCTCGGCTCTTTTATTCACATTACCCTTCACTCGTAACCTGGGGTCAACTACCAAACACGCGTCAGGATCTCGTGTTTCAGCGAATCCATGGACAACGCTCCACCGTTTCCCAAAATTTCTGATCCACGAGGGTCCGACAACCAGGATCCCATAGTCCAAATCTCTCTAGAACTCAACAGTCCTGATCAAATACCGTCTTTCAAGCTTTTGGGGTTCTGGTGGAGTCTTCACCCCTTAACTTTTGATTTCGAATCCCCGAAATGTGTATGCGTCAGATCAACGATCCACCGCCTGTCTCGATCCAACAAATCAGGTTGGATGTCGGGATTTCATGACATGTGAGTCCTCAAAACTTTTCCCATTGAATTCTAAACCTCCGACTCTCAAAGATCCAATTACACCGGATCTATGGTTCAGGTCATCCGCTAACCAATGACCTTGATTGAATCGATGATTTACCTGGCGTGACTTTGGAAAGTCTACGCTTCTATTTTTCTAATAGACGAAGCTCTAGATCAATGACTCTCGTTGATTCCAATCTAACAGATACTATTCCTCCTAAGCTTGTGAGTGATGAGAGGTTATCAGCCTTATCTTCTTTGCTGATCAACTAGATCTAACGATTCACGAAATTTTGGTATTCCTCCTTATGAGAATTCCACCATCCATTCAAACTCTCGATACCTGAAATCTTGAAATTTCATATTAGATCAACGATCACCAATGGATCTCCAACCAATGGTTGTGATTATGTAACGATTTCGCGTTTCGTCACTTCAGGACTTCTGTTATGAAGAACCTTGAATCCTTCGATCCTCGAAATTGAGAAGTTTCGGAGTTCTCAATCTTACGGTCCCGATTCTTCCACGATCTGACAACTCAGATCTTGTCGGGGTTTCACGTATTGAGATTACGCGATTTCGCGTGTCGCAAAGTCGAAAGACCTTTCACCTCCATTCTCCCGATCCCCAAAATTGTGAAATTCTCTCTGGATGATTAATGGTCCAGATCGCTCCTTGATCAATGACTATGATCTTTTCGCAAATTTTTCATTGCTTCTTCCAAGCCCTTTGGTTTTACGAAATTCTGGTATCTCCTCACAACTAAATAATGCACTACTTCTCCGAGATCAAACAACTCAAAAAATTTTGGCTCTTTCTGAATGGATCTTGACTCTCAATCCTATCCAATCTTAAAAATTCTTTTCTGACGAATTTCTCCCACTCAATCCTCCATACTTGTTCTTTCTTAGAAATTCAGTTTTCTACGCTTCACCTTTGAACACTTCAACTCTTCGAAACTTAGAAACTTTTTCTAAGTGTTTCCTCTCAAGACTTAAAGCCACTAATCCTCCTGGTATACTCTGCGCTCAACCTTTAGAGTTTTCAAACTTTAACACAAGCTTGATTCTATACGCATGTTCGGCGTATCAAATTCCCCCGCTATCTCTTCTGAGCTTTTAAGTTACTTACAGGACTAATCTCATAGTCATAACTAATACGGATGTTACCCTCTCCTTATGGGAACAACCAACAAGGGTCACTCTTGGGAATTAACAACAATCCCAAAGGACTCCTGTTAATCTTGTTGCCGATCCTAACCATTATAGGTCAGGTAATCTGACCCTACATATTTTCATTAGTCCTCTCAACCATGAGGATTTATATGCTGAGGGTTTAGTCTTTTAATAATGCAGTAATTTATAACTTTCTAAGGACCCTACCAACCCTTACCAGATTTCCCAAATCATGAAGGATTTATTCATTTGGATCTTAATTCTTACCTAACCAGCCATCTCGATTGCAAGAGACTCTACCTACTTTAGTAGGTAGCCATCATCACACTTGTAACAAACAACTCAGTTCGTGTCCCTTTTTTGGCTCGTGCAGCTCCATAGCACAATTTATTCCACCTCTGTTATTCACACTCAGGTCTTATCAGTAATATTGATCAGTGCATCCCTACTCCTATAAGCGTAGTTACCATCTTAACAGAGGGGTTAAAGAAATTCCCAATTTACAGTTTCATTCTGCAGTCCTTCTCCTTAAAGGGGAAATCTAGATAACAACATCTCCTTACGTGGCTCGTACATGAGCCCAAGTAGGCCAAGTGTTGTAACCATTCTCTGATACCAATTTGTCACACACCCACTAGGACATAATAAAATTTTCGCTCTTCTTCACAGGATAGAATCCCTGAAATCCTACGGGGGCCTAGCGCAGGCTAGTTCCTCCCTTGTCCACCTCCATGTGATCATTGATTATGGCCACATGCCAACCAAACTAGGCGTCTACAAACCCCAAAATGACGAAGTTCTGAAATCTTGAGACTGCAGCCCCACTCCAACAATACGTCGCGTTTCGTGACTTCGGGAGTTTCAATGCAAAGCACCCTAGTTCCTTGTCCTCAGAACTTCCGAAATCTTGAGCCCCAATATGTCGAAACCTGTCCCTGTTCCATGACCCGACACTACTCCTCTAAATTATTTCAGGATTTCATGTTTCAGGACTTCGCAAATCCTATTGCTCCAATTCCTTGTCCTCTTGTACTCCCGGTATCCGAAGTACCGAAGTGCCAAATCCCAAAATTCCATTCCTCCTTCTCCTGAGCGAGATCAATGACTAAAAACCTCTCGTGATCCAACGGCTCAGATCCTTTCGAGGTTTTATGGGTCAAGAGTTGAGAACTCTTACCTCTTGTTTTCCCGATAACCAAATTACCAAAATCTCCTTTTGGGGCTTTCCCTGAAACCTCAACCGCGTGAACCTTTCGGGACTTCAGGATTTGTGATTTCAAAAATCTGTCGCGACCAAACTCTTCATCCTTCAACCTCCCGGTATCCAAAACCCTGATGGGTTTGGATCTCTGCCACGTGTCCTCTGGAATGGACAGTCCTGATGCTTTCACTATTTCGCGTAGCGGGAGTTTGAAACTCTCGGTACCAAGACCACAACCTCCTCTACATCCCGAACTTCGAATAGCCGAAATACTGAAATCCGATGGCTCCTCTCCTGTATCGAGATTTCGCAAACTGGGAGTTCATGATGCAACAAATCCACGATTCCAGTCCTTCAACCTTCCGGTATCTGAAACCCTGATGGGTTCGGATCTATGCCACGTGTCCTCTGGAATGGATGGTCCTGATCTTTTCGAGACTTTGATAAGTCCTCACCTTTGTGTATGCAAGGGTTAAACCTCGTGAATATTCTCCTGGATCCGATGGTTATCGGCTATCCACGCGAGATCTGACGGTAGTTGTACCTCCTCCCTGAGTTCACACTTTCTTCCTTTTCCTTGGAAGATTTCAAAGTCTCAAAGGACTTGGCCTTTGCTTCCTCTGCGAACCTTGATGGTTTTGGGTCTCGCTTGCATTCTGAAAACGCTATCCCTCCTAAGCTTAACATGCTTCGTCCTCCAAGGGACTCAAAAGGATTAGGAAGTTTTACATGCATACATGAAAATGTGTCCATGGTCGACGAACGCATAGTTTGTGACTAGGGCTTATGCCACCATAAGACACAAGTATTTTATGGGTATAAAACCTATCCTAACCATATGCTTTCTTACTGGCCTAATTATACAATCAAACAAAAATAAGGGGGATATAGTATATCCATTAAGAAATATGCCCGATTCCTGCAACATACACAGTATAGCCAATTCATACACAGTTACAAATAAATTACACAGGGTAAGAAATCACTTATCTATTATAGGTTGTTGCCAACCAATTGACTATGGGTGTTTGTCCTTCCACCCGACCATAGGATTAGAGGCATTCAATATTAGTACTCTGGACACCCTCGTGCCAAGCCATGATATCACCAGGGAATTCTCATAGTTCTCAAGGGTTCTCTCTCTATTTTTGCTTCTGCTTGGATCATGTTCTCTATAACTTAGAGATTTCTCTCTCGGTGATGGCCTCAATGAGGTTTCTCAGATTCCCCTTGGCATCAAGCTTGCGGCCTTCATCTCACGACTCGCTGGAGAGTTTTGTGCATCTTCCCTGGGAGCTGACGCTCTTCTTCTCCCTGTCTCTTCCCATGTCTCCTCTCTTGTGTGTGTGTCCCCCTTACCTTGGGAGGTTTTTCCGACCTATCTTGTTCCTTCTGTCAAAAGGAAGCTTAGGTCTATAGGTCCCTGTGGTACTTTGAACTGACAACCCATGTTTCCATTCATGGGGGTGGTTAGTGATTCAACCACCAGTCCTTTCTTCATTGACTGATTTTCTTTCCTTGGGATTTGAAGGAGGTTTTTCATCCTTATCAAGGGATATTTGGGGTTATTTGATATATGAACCCTCTCTTATATTTTTCACATTCTTTCAAGGCTAGTGCTTTCAAGGCTAGTGCTTTCAAGGCTTCACCCCCCACAGTCAGTTATTGGCAACTCAAACAATAATACATTTACATTTTCCTCATGCATTAGCATGGAAATTCCTATTTTATGATTAATTACAAATTGGGGGAAACAGGGTGTTACACCGTGGGATTGAGGACCGTTGGAGGATTGTGACCATCCAATCTGCAAGCCATATCAAAGATAGGGTTTAATTGCCGAGAGAGAAAGAAGAATTAAAAAAATTGCTAGTTCCAATCTCGCAATTGGTATATGTCATCAGATCTCATATACTCGAATATTGACAACTGTGGTTGATCCAACAAATGATCATATTAAGTTGGATTTAGTTGTGACCTTCGGATGCACAATATCCAGATCAAGGACAGGGATAGATTGCAGAATTCAAAATGAGAATTAAATATTGTGCTAATTCCAATTCCGCAATTAGTCAGGACTGTCAGATCTTATAGCCTCGAAGATTGACAATTATGGTTGACTCAAAAATGGTGCACAACTTCAAATTGAGGAGTTTTGGTGGTGAGTTAAATCACTCGCAAGTTGTGGTTCCACAACCATCTTTGATCATTGATCTTCTTCGAGAATATTCACAATCGTCGGATCACTTTAAGTGGAACGATAGGATAAGCGGGGCTAAAGGGTTTATAATTTGATTATTCCAATACCCGTCAGCCGTCGGATGAAACCTGAATTCCCTTCAACCGTCGAATCATTTTAAAGTGGAAGGATAGGTTAAATGAGGTAAAAGGGACGAGAGTTTGATTATCCAAATATGCATCAGCCATTGGATCAAACCCGAATTCTCATCAGTCGTCGGATCATTTCAAGTGGAAGGATAGGATAAGCGAGGTAAAAGATCTGAGATATCATTTATGTGAATTTTCTTCAATCGTTAGATCATTCTAAGTGGAAGGACATGATAATCTAGAAGAGCTGCATCGTGGACAGATCGAGCCATCGATCCAAGATCATGATCGACGAACAACATTTAGTTCGGGTATAAAGATGCGGGGAGGTTAAGCTCCAAAACTATCTCACTTCAGATTTTTCAGTTTGAGATTTGAAAAACCCGAAGCCCGGAGAGCTAAAAATATGAAATGAATAAGGACCATCGGATCTGGAGAACATATGAAGTTCGTTAGATCAGGGAGATCTACGTCAGTATATTATGTCAACAAACCTCGTCTGCAAGGACATGTGGCAAACCACATCAGTAAAGGACATATGGGAGATCATGTCATCAGACCACATCATCAAGGACATGTGGCAGACCACGTCAGCAAGGACACAAGTTTCCTGATTTGAAATACCACTTCGGGTGTATTATCAACCGTTGATCATAGTACAGTGGAAGGATAGTGTAAGTTTGAAAAGTTGAAATCCCAAAGTTGCGAAGGGTGAAGTTTTGACAGTTGTCCATCTCAATGTTTGATTAAGTCCTAGCCGTCGGATTGAACAATGAAAGGATGAGTGTGAGGATCAAATATGACCATTGATTTGTTTCTGTGAAATAAACCATCCGATATGGTTGAAAGGTCAAATTCTCGAAGTGAATGAGGACCGTTGATTTGAGAGGGAAACGCGTAAATGGATTGTCAACTCTGGAAGTTTGGCATATGGGAAAAGTGAGGTCTGAGATTTGAAAATCCAGGAGCCCAGATCACGAAGTAAATTTCAGTCATTGATTTAGGAAGGGTAGATATGATCCACAAATTTGAGTGGACAGATCTGAACCATCAGTTTAGGAGCACTGTCAATATCATGAGATCGACAGTCCCATCACATTGCAAGTCTAGAACATGCTCTTGTCTTAATTTTTCGTGAGCGGGCCACAATCGAAACCACGGTTTTGGAGAAAGGACGCGTGGAGGCTTGTAGTGAATTGCGGGGTGAAAAGTGGGTTTCCCTCAAACCACCTTTGGCCATGCCCGCAAGCGCATGGTCAGATGATAGCATCGCCCATGGTCACATTAGAAAAAGATAGGGGAAGGAGCTAATGCTTCCTGGATCCACCTCGGAGTATAATCCAACGACGTTGATCAAACCAAATATGATTGAAGGCTTGTTGTTTCATCTCGTGATTTCTTGATCAATTATGATTCAGTTACACTAACTAAATCATTGTTCCTGAGCAGCTGAATCATTGTTCCTGAGCATTGGAATCATTGCTCTTGATCATTCTGAGATTCCCGACATTGAGCGTTGCAGATGTAGAGTGTAACAGATGATGAGAGCATGAATAAAAGAAACATGCCGAGACAGAGGAAGGTTGTTGTTTCTCGGTAAAAAAAGTTGAACTGTATGTAATCAAGTAGAGATCATGAATAAAGCGTGAGAGATGCATAGATGAAGAACACAAGCTAGATAGAGAAGAAATGGTGAAAACATCAGACTGTACAAGAATTTAAGAGCATGAGAAGAACATAGGAAGAGAATATGGAAAGAAACAACAAGTGGAGTTGAGCATGAATAGACATAACCAGACCAGAATTGCAGAACATAGAAGAACTAGTAAATGTTGAAATATATGTATTATTGTAAAGTATTATTCAAGAGAAATATTAGAAAACAGGTTGGTAGGGTGGTGTTAGGGAGGACTGTTGTCCTCATAGTTTCAAGTGGGTGCTTGAACACAAGAAGTTTTATATTCCATCTGGTTGCAGCCAAAAAAACTAGGGTGGTAGGGTGGTGCAAGGGAGAACAATTGTTCTCTGTTATACAGGTTGGTTCCTGTGTGACTGGAAGTTGGTGCTTCCATCTAGTTGGTGCTGGAACACTCAGGGAGTCGGTGCTTCCTTCTAGTGGGTGCTAGAGAAACTAGAGAGTTGGTGCTCTTAACAAGTTGCAGCTTGCTAAAGAAGAGGTTGTAGCCTCATTTTGAGTTGGTGCTCAAAGAAATATGATGTATAGAGCTTAAAAGACCGCCTATCATTCCAAGAAGAAGAGGTTTTATCCCTTTATGGGTTTCCTCATCAATATCTGTCTCTGTGTATATCATGTGTGTGATTTATGTTTATTATTTCCATTGTTCATGGCTTGCATAATCTTGATGATCACTTGAAGAAGGTTAATAACATTTTAATAGGCATAAAATTGTTTAAGCACAATCACAACTGATTCACCCCCCCGCGCTCTCAGTTGTCTTAGTATTTCCAAAAATTGGTATCATAGCAAGTTTCTTTTATTTAAAGGTATATCAGTAAGCTTAAAAATGACAAGTCATGAAGTAACTTCAACCAATAAGGCTCCCTTTTTCAATGGAACAAACTTTTCCTTCTATAAAGTTAGGATGGGAACCTACATAATGGATTTAGGTGCAGATGTCTGGGATGTGGTAGAGACTGGTTATGTAAAGCTAGTTGTACTAGCTAATAAGGATGACAAGATAGAATTTATCTTCAACGCTAAGGATATGAATGTTATTCTGAGCGGGATTGCAGACGTAGAATTTGTAAAATTTATGCACTTAGAATCTTCCAAAGAAATGTGGGACAAACTCATTAGCAGTTATGAAGGTAATGAGAAGGTAAAGGATGACAAGCTTCAAACCTATATATTACAGTTTGAACAACTAAAAATGAATGAGGATTAAATAGTTAATACATTTTTCTTAAGAGTTGAGGAGCTTGTGAATGCCATGAAGGGTCTTGGTGAGAATATTGAAGACATTTTTTTAGTTGAGAAGATTTTAAGATCTCTACCAAATAGATTTAATCCAAAAGTTTTGGCAATACAAGAACTAAAGGATCTTAAGAATTTGTCTATTGATCAACTTCTAGGAACTATAAATGCTTATGAAATGAGGATTGGTTAGGATAAACCCACCTCTAGAGAAGCATCATTTAAAGCAAATAAGAATGAGGATTCCGAGCCTGATGAAATTGAAGCAAAATTTGTGAGTAGACTAAAGAAAGGATCAGGAAAATACCAAGGCAAGATGCCCTTCAAATGTTTTAACTATGGAAACATAGGTCACTTTGTATCTAAGTGTCCACACAATAAGAAGAACCAAAACTCTGAAGGTGAAGAGAAGTACAAGTCTAAGAGATTTGGTAAAAAAACCAAATTATGTGTAAACAATGATGACTCTTTAGAAGACACAGATAGTGAGTCTTCCTATGAATATAAGGTTAATAACTTTGTGCTTATGGCCAAAGAGGATTATGAGAATAAAAGAACATGAAGTGATTTTAATGATGAAGAAAATGTGGTTGATATGGAAGGTGAACTAATCAGTGCTTTAGAAGAGATTGACAGACTCGGACTTAAGAAGAGAAAACAAAAACAATTGTTGATGCAATTTGAAGAGTCAAGTAAAATAGAGGATACTCTGTAACAATAGTTATCAGAGAAGAAGGCAAGATGTGAAGCCTTGGAAGAATATGTACTAAAAACTATAAAAGAGATGGATAAATTTAAAGCATTGTATCTCCAAAATATTCCAAGCATTAAAGCTGCATTAGAACTAAATGACATTCTGAGCAAACAAAGATCTCCCTTGTTAAAGACTGGTTTAGGCTATGTAAGTGGTTCAAGCAGAAAATAGACAGAAAACAAAGAGCTAGAAAATATGATCGAGTTCCAAGTCAGCAGACAATCAGACCATGTGAGTACTCTGCCACCAAAAGCTAATAAAGACAAGATGATCCCTGATAAAAAACAAATATATGAGAAGATGGAGCAACAAATGTCAAGAAGAAGGTCATCCTTCAGGTACCAAAATTTCTTCCATGGTTACTATTTTTACTGCTCTAATTTTGGTCATAAGATTGCAAATTGTCAAATTAAGTTTAGAGACATGCAAGTGAAGAGATCAAGAAATAAACATTCTTTGCAACATAGAACTAAACAACCAATGAGTAGAAAAAGTTGCACCAATCACCTTGACCTATTGAATAATGAGATCAAATGTTATAACTATCATAACTTCAGCCACAAAGTTACAAACTACCATCTGAAGAATTACAAAGCAGATCCAAGGATAAAACCCTTAGCTAGAAATGCCAGCACATGGAAAAATAAAGATAGTGAAAAATGTGGTCTAGTACTTTCAACTCAAAAACAAAAGAACCCCGAGTATATAGAAAGTGGACGTTCCAAGCACATGACTGGAGACAAGGATAATTTTATGTCTATAAGTACAAGCAAAACAGGAAATGTGACCTTTGGAAATGATGAACCAGGTAAAATCAAGGGTAAAGGGATGGTGAGTTTAAGTAATGGCAAAGGAAAATCCCAAGATGTTCTGCTTGTGTATGGGCTGAAACATAATTTGCTCAATGTAATTCAAATGTGTGACAAAGGATGTGAAGTGGTTTTTACTTCCAAATATTGTAAGATAAAGTATGTAAACTCAGGACAAGTGGTGGTTAAAGGAACAAGGATAGAAAACAATGTTTATGTTTTGAAAGAAGAAAAAAAAGAATGTCACTTAAGAAAGTATGATGAAAGTTGGTTATGGCATAGGAGACTTGGACACCTAAATTTTGATCACCTAGTCAAACTTAGAAACAGTGGGGCAGTAAAAGATCTTCCAAATATATCAAAGCCATATGATTATGTATGTAAACCTTGCCAAATAGGAAAGCTTACCCAAACACAGTTTAAATCTAAGAACTTTGCATCAATAGAGAAACCGCTTCAGTTAGCACATATGGATTTATGTGGACCATCAAGGAAGGAAGGATCAGGAAAAGAAAATTACTTCATGTTGATTATTGATGATTATTCTAGACTTACATGGGTTTCCTTACTAAAAGAAAAATCTAAAGAATTTGAAAAGTTCAAAGTGTTTAAGGCTATGACTGAGAATCAAAAAGGAAAAAGACTGAAGGAAGTAAGTTTTGATATAGGAGGAGAGTTTAGTTCAAGGGACTTCAAAGAGTTTTGTGATAAACATGGGATCAAAAGAGAGTATAGTATTCCAGAGACTCCAAAGCAAAATGGAGTAGTTGAGAGACATAATAGATCAGTTCAACAAATGGCAAGATCAATGATGAATGAAAGGAATATTCTAGACATATTGGGTAGAAGAAATTCATACAACAATACATATTCTTAAAAAATCTCATCTCATGTCACAAAGTGACAAGACTCCTTATGAACTATGGTTTGGAATACCTGCTTCAATCAAGCATTTTAATGTTTTTGGGAGTAAGTGTTATATCAAGAATAATGATGAAAATCTTGGCAAATATGATGATAGAGTTGATGATGGTATCTTCTTAGGGTATGCTACAAACATTAAATGATACATATGTTATAATAAGAGGTTGCATAAATTGGTTGATTGCATTGACATAAAAGTTGATGAAGAGATCATGGTACGAGATGTAAGCAGTGCTGGATCAACAATAGAGGATATAGTTGAAGTTGAATATGAACAAGTCCAAGAATAAAAAAAATAAGACTCTGAGTCAGATGAAGATACAAATACTCAGGCAGACTCAAATCAACAGACACCATCAAATATTTCCTCCAGAATTACTCAAAAGAATCATCCTACAAGTCAGATAATTGGTGAGAAAGACAAAGGTGTACAAACTAGGAGAAGGATAATAAAAAACACCAGGCAATCAAATATAGCCTTCATATCCATGGTGTAATCCAAGAACTTTAATGAAGCCAATGAAGATGTAAATTGGTTAAAATCAATGAATGAGGAATTGGATCAAATTAAGAAGAACAATACTCAGGAGCTTCTTCCTAGACCTGCAGATAAGAATGTAATTGGCTCCAAATGGGTGTTTAACAATAAAATGAATGAACAAGGACAAATTGTTAAGAATCAAGATAGATTGGTCTGTAAGTGGTATGCATAAGTTGAAGGACAAAATTTTGATGAAACCTTTGCACCAGTGGCAAGATTGGAAGCCATCAGAATGTTTCTTGCTTATGCACATCATAAGAAATTTAAAGTATATTAGATGGATGTTAAGTCATATTTTCTTAATGGAGACCTAGAAGAAGTATGCATGGAGAAACCTGAAGGATTTTCACTGACAGATAATCCTGACTATGTCTGTAAGTTGAAAAAGGCATTATATGGATTGAAACAGGCACCATGAGCATGGTATTATAGACTGAACAAATTTCTATAGGACGAAGGGTTTAAGAAAGGTTCTATTGACAATAATCTATATATTAAGTCTGAAGGTGATGATTTATTAGTTTTTTTGGTTTATGTAGATGGAATTATTTTTGGATGCACTAATGACCCTTCAATTCAGTGGTTTTCTAATTAAATGCAGACTAAGTTTGAGATGTCCATGATAGGAGAACTGTCATATTTTCTTGGTTTACGAATCAATCAGGGTTCTGAACAGATATTTATCTCTCAAGAAAAGCATTTGAAAGATATGCTAAAGAGGTTTCAAATGGAATATTATACACTTGTGAGCACACCTATGGTGGTTGGTTGAAATCTCAATAAAGATGATATTTCACCTTATGTTGATCAAAGAACATATCGATCAATGATAGGCAGTCTTCTGTACATCACAACATCCCGTCTTGATATAATGAAAGCTATTGGAATTGTAGGTCATTATCAGTCCTCTCCTAAACAAATTCATTTAGCAGATATCAAAAGGATATTCAAATATTTGAAAGGTACAATGACTTATGGTCTCTGGTATCCTATAAATTAAAATTTTCAATTAACTGCATATTTAGATGTTGATTGGGTAAACTGTTTGGATGAGAGAAAAAGAACCAGTGGAGGTGCATTCTTCTTAGGTGATTCGTTAGTAGCATGGATTAGTAAGAAGTGGGGATCTATCTCATTATCAACTACAAAGGCAAAGTATATTGTTGTTGCTACTTGTTGTACTCAAATATTATGTATGATACAAACTCTTGCAGATGTGAAGGTAACTTATAATGATGCCATTCCACTTTACTGTGATAACACCAGTGCCATTAGTGTCTCGAAGAATCCTGTTCTCCATTCAAAGACTAAGCATGTACCAATAAAGTATCATTTTCGCAAAGAGCTGGTTACAAACAAATTTGTTCAGCTAAATTACATTCCAACCACAGAATAAATTGCAAACATCTTTACTAAACCCCTAGCGAAGACACCATTTGAATATCTCCATTGCAAATAGGAAAAGCATAAGTTCAGGAGGAGGAGAAAATAGTAAAAAGAGATCAAAACTTGTAATAAAAAATGTAAGCTCAGGAGGAGGAGCGAACAATATGCAGAGATCAAAGCTTGGAAGGAAAAGCATAAGCTCAGGGTGAGAAGCCTCAACATTCGTCTGATCAAGAAATTGATGGTGTTGATCGTATCATATAATGGACATCGGTCATATGAGTGACCATGGGCTTGAGGACCATTGGAGGATTGTGACCGTTAGATCTGCAAGCTAGATCAACGACAATGTTTAATTGTGAAGAGCGAAAGAAGAATTAAACAACTCGCTAGTTCCAATCTCGCAATTGGTCTAGATTGTCAGATCTCATAGACTCATATATCGACGACTGTGGTTGATCCAACAAGAAATCAAATTAAGTTAGATTGAGTTGTGATCATCGAATGCACAATCGCCAGATGAACAACATGGATAGATTTCAGAGATCGAAAGGAGAATTAAATATCTCGCTAGTTCCAATCCCGCAATTATTTAGGACCATCATATCTTATTACCTCGAATATCGACGATTGTGGTTGAATCACCAACGATGCACAACTTCAAATTACAGAGTTTTGGTGATGAGTTAAATCACTCGCAAGTTGTGGTTCCAAAACCATCCTTGATCGTTGATCTTCTTCGAGAATCTTCACAACCATCGGATAAATTTAAGTGGAAGGATAGGATAAGTGGAGATAAAGGGTTGAGAATTTGATTATCCGAATACTCGTTAGTCATCGGATCAAACCCGAATTCCCATCAACCGTCGGATCATTTTAAAGTGGAAGGATAGGTTGAACAAGGTAAAAGGGATGAGAGTTCAATTATCTGAATATGCGTCAGTGGTTGGATCAAACCCGAATTCCTGTCAGTCATCGGATAATTTTGAGTGGAAGGATAGGATAAGCGAGGTAAAAGATCTTAGATCTCATTTATGCAAAATTTCATCAGTTGTTGGATCATTCTAATTGGAAGGACAGGATAATCTAGAAGAGTTGGATCGCAGACAGATCAAGCCATCGATCCAATATCATGATCGATGAACAACATTTAGTTCGAGTATAAAGATGCTAGGAGTTTAAGCTTCAAAAAAATCTCACTTCAGATTTTTCAGTTTGAGATTTGAAAAACCCGAAGCCCAGAGAGATGGAAATCTGAAATTAATAAGGACCATCGGATCCATAGAACATACGATGATTGTTAGATCATGGATATCTACATCAAAATATTACGTCAGAAAAACTTGTCTGCAAGGACATGTGGCATACCATGTCAACAAAGGACATATGGGAGATCATGTCATTAGACCACGTCAGCAAGGACACGAGTCGTCTGATCTGAAAGATCACTTTGGGTGTATTCTCAACCATTGATCATAGTACAATGGAAGGATAGTGTAAGTTTGAAAATTTGAAATCCCAAAGTTCCAAAGGGAGAAGTTATGACAACCGTCCATCTCAATGTTTGATTAATTCCTAGCCATCGGATTGAACAATGAAAAGATGAGTGTAAGGATAAAATTCAACCATTGATTTGTTTCCGTAAAATAAACCATCCGATCTGGTTGAAAGGTAAAATTCTCAAAGTGAACGAGGACCATTTATCCAAGAGGGACACACGTAAATTGATTGTCAATTCATGAAGTTTGGTGTATGGGAAAAGTGAGGTCTGAGATTTGAAACTCCCGGAGCCCGGATCATGAAGTAAATCTCATTCATTGATTTAGGAAGGGTAGATATGATCCAAAGACTTGAGTGGAAATATCTGAACTGTCAATTCAGGATCATCGTCAATATCATGAGATCAATGGTACTATTTCATTTCAGGGCCAGAATATGCTCGTGTCTTAATTTTTTGTAAGCGGGCCGCAATTGAAACCACAATTTTGGAGAAAGGACGCGTGGAGGCTCATAGTGAATTGTGGGGCAAAAATTGGGTTTCCCTTAAACCACCTTTGGTCGTGCCTTCAATCGCATGGGCACATGTGATATAGATTTTATGAGCAGAACGAAATGAATATAGATTATTAACAGGTGCTTAACACAAAATAACAAAGATACAATAAAAATGGTTTTCTATTCAATAACGAAATAAGCTGAAACTGTAAAATGCAGTGAAAACAAGCTTGCTAGAATGGTGGCGGCTTATCTCTGAGAAGAGATGTGATGGCAGTGCACATTCACAAGAAGAAGGTTACAATGAGGCTCTGAAGTCCTTTTTACAATAAGAAAGAATGCCAAAAACCTAACCCTAGGAGATGAAGCGCCAAAAGTCACGTGTGCCCCATTTGGGTAAGTTAGTACATCAACTTCCCAAGGTCGTAACTTTTGCATACGATCTCCGTTTTAGGAATGTGATAGCCCGTTGGAAAGGTATCATCAAGGAGATTCATTTTGGGGGTTTTTGACTATCATTGAGGAGATCTATCCTGAAAAAACTTCATTTAGGCCCTCAAAATGGCCCCGGAAGTTAAAACTGCTAAAAATAGTAAATTGCCAAAATTGTCAGAAAATTGTTTTGAGCCAGTTGGAAAAGGTGGGTGGCCATCGATATTCATATGGATCAATCCTCCCTCTTTAGTAAGAAATGGTCTCCATTACATTGAGGTCCCCATCAGATGAGGAAATTTCTACTGAATTTGGCCCCGGGTGAGCCACTTGCCTTGGTGCAAGAGCTGCCCTACTTTAACGACTCGATAAAGCTGGATCCTTTGTTGTCGAGTGCCCTTGATCTATCTGTCCACAATTTGATCATTGGATGCCTGTTGTAGGCAGTTGGGTTTGATCTATGTTGGTGCAATTTGTTCTGCTACTTCTGAGGTGTCCAATAATGGTGGGAAATAAGGGAAAAGGAGATCCACGTTGAACACTAGGTGCAGACCAAGGAAAGGAGGAATATTGAGCTCAAAAGAATTATCCCCCATGACCTTGGTGATAGTGTACGACCCATAACAGAGTGGGTGAAGCTTCTGATGGGGTCTTGTAAGGCGTTCTTTTTGCAAGTGCAACCAAACTTTGTCGCCCACCTGAAACTTATGAGGAACTCGATGTTTATCATGGCATTGTTTGTACTTGTCATTGGAATTTTGTAGGATATCCTGAACTTGTTGGTGTATGTGTTGGATATGCTCAATGAACCGGGTGGATTTTTCAGCTTCACTTGGAGTAGGAGATGAGTCGGTTGAGGTGACCGCAAGGGGAAGTGCAACATCTTTGGGTCCCAATGGTTGGAATCCCAACCCCACTTGAAAGGGGTTGTGGTCGGTTGAGCTATGCAGGACTCGATTATAGCTATGTAGGACATAGGGAAGGCTCTCGTCCCATGTGCGAGGGTGCTTTGAATTATACATGTGAAGGATATGCACAATCATTCAATTTACAACCTCGGTTTGGCCATCTGTCTGGGGGTGGAAGGCTGTGGATTTGGTGAGCTTGGTGTCCAGAAGTGACCAGAGGCTCTACCAGAATGTGCTGAGAAATCAAATATCTTGATCTGAGACAATGGTATGTGGGATTCCAAAATGTACCCAGACTCATTCAAATAAGAGTTTGGCAGTGGCCTCTGCTGTGATGCTCTTCTTACAGGAAACCAGAATATCCATCTTAGAAAAGTGATCAACAACCACAAAAACACAGTCATTTCCCCGCTTGGTGGATGAGAGGCCCAACATGTAGTCCATTGAGATGGATTCCCATGGCTTGTCAGGAGTAGGAAGAGGGGTGTATAGGCCCTATTTCTTAGTGGTCAGTTTGGCAATAGTGCAGGAAGTGCAGGACCTGATATACTTGTTGACCTCCTGTCGAAGTTTCAGCTAGTAGAAATTTTTTTGTAGCATCGCCACTGTCTTTTCAACGCCGAAGTGTCCTGCCACTCGACTGTAGTGGGCTTCCCAGATCATCTTCGCTTTCTCACTTGATGGAACACAGATATGGCCCATATGAAACAACAACCCATCTTGAAGATGGAAATTATCGACAACAACATTTGCACCCAACATTGGTAGGTGGTGGCGAAGTCAGGGTATGTATCATAGATTTGGGGCCATCCAGTGTCTCATGGCCTCAAGAGTCTAGCACCGTGGTGAGTGCCGTGTCTGGTGGTCTACTGAGGCAATCAATGATGCAATTGGTGCTTCCTGTTTTATACTTGATGTTGAGGTGGAATTGTTGCAAGTATGTGGACCACTTTTGATGGCGGTCATTCTGCAATTTTCCTTGTGGTTGCATGAACTATAGTGGCTTATGATCAGTGTGGATGACTATCTCCTTCCCAAGAATGTAATGTCTCCACTGGCGGCATGCTTGCACAATGGAGTACATTTCTTTGTCGTAAGTAGGTTACTTACGTACAGTATCTGACAGTGTCTCACTATGATAGGCCACGGGGTGGCCATGCTGAGTGAGAACGACACCCACAACATAGTCTGAAGCATCTATCTCGATCTCAAAAGGATGTTGCAGGTCTAGTAGTGAAAGTACTGGGGCTGAGCACAAGTGCTTCTTCAAATCATCGAATGCTTGTTGTTGGGACCGGCCCCACGCAAATTTCTCCTTACCACCACCCCTGTTTATTTGGCTGAGGGCCCATGCAATATGGAAGAAACCCAACACGAACCTATGGTAGAAATTAGCAAGGCCTAAGAAGCTCTGAAGCTCAGTGAGTTTTGTTGGGGCTGGCCAATCACGGATGACTTGGATCTTGGCTGGATCCACATGTACGCCATGCTGATCAATGATGTAGCCTAGGTAATGGACCCTGTCCACACCGAAGGATCATTTTTCCAAGTTGGCGTATAGCTTGTGCTACCACAGGGTGTGCAGAACCTGCTGAATATGCAACAAGTGTTTGACCCAAGTCTTGCTGTAAATTAGAATGTCATCCAGATACATCACTACAAAATTATTGGTGAATGGTCGCAGGATATTGTCCATCATCCTCATGAAAGTGGTTGGAGCATTTGTCAAACCAAAGGGCATGACCAACCATTCAAAAAGGACTTCCTTTGACTTGAAGGTGGTCTTCCATACATTTGTTTGTTCTATCAGGACCTGGTGGTAGCTAGACTTCAAATCAATCTTACTGAAGTATTTGGCCCCTGTGAGTTGATCAAGGAGGTCATCGATTCAGGGAATCAGGTACCATTTTTTGACTGTGATTTTATTCAGAGCCCGGTAATCAATACAGAGTCACCAGGTTCCATATTTCTTCTGTACCAACACAATTAGGCTCTCGCAAGGTGATGAGCTGGGGCAGATGTGCCCCTTGTGGAGTAGTTCTTGGATATATCGCTTGATCTCCTCATTCTCTAACAAAGAGCGACGATAGACTAGCCCATTGGGTAGCAGTGCGTCGGGGGTCAGATCGATGGGGTTCTTTACCTCGCAGTGCAGAGGTACCCCTGTAGGTGAGGAGAAGATATCTAAGTATCCTTCCACGACCTTACTACTTGCTTATGTTGTGTGGAGAGGTCGGCCACAGAGACCCTGGATGTGGCTGTGATCTTTCGTTTATTCTAAGAGTGAATCACGAAGAAGACAAACATCCCTGTCTGAGAGATGACCTTCCTGCATTGCTTAGCAGAGATCAAGAAAATAGCACTAGGTGGGACTGCCTCAGGTATCTTGTACAATTTCTTGTTCAAAGTAATAATAACACTATGAGGCCTAGACTCATATACAACATGACGTTTCCATAAATAAGGTTGGCCCAAAAAAACATCAAAAACTTCGAGAGGAGCAACATCACACAATACCTCGTCTTTCAAGGGCTTCATGTCATACGACAGTCGACACTGTTGGATGACATAAAGATCACTTCCTTGGAAGAGCCATCCAATGGTGTACGGTTGTGGGTGTGGCATTGTTGGTAGGGCTAGCTGCTTGATGACCTCTGCTGAGATGAGGTTCTTCTGGCTACCTCTATCAACGATGAAGTGCAACAGGGTGCCTTTTACCCACATCTGTGAATGGAAGAGGCACTCTCCTTCTTCTGTCTCATCTGGTTCACTAGGCTAGAGCTTGGTGGTAGCAACGGTGGCACTAGGTTCCATGTCAATGATCCATATTTCCCTTTCTAGTTCTGGCTCAGAGTCATAATCTGCATCTTATTTAGAGGCTTTCACTTCGGCCACCAGTGACTACTTTGAGCGACAGTCAGCAGTATTATGCCAAGGGCTCTTATGGAAGTTGCACCACTTCCTGGTATCTTTCTTTGTTTTTTCGGTGTCCTTCTTTGCTTGGGGATTTGAATGGTTGTCCTGATACTTTCCATATTTTCTCTGTCCTTTGTTCAGTGGGTTGGGGCAACCCTTTCTTGTCTTTTTTTGTGAGGGGTTCCCAGGCCCAAATTACCGCGTCTTTTGTTTGAGCTTCTGCTCAACTTTGACGGCATATCGGTAGGCCACACCCAAGGATGAGATGTCCAGAAATTCCATTTGAGTCTGGATGTATCTATGCAGAGAACCGTGATACTTGAGCACTATATGTCGCTCCAAATCTTTGATACCCAACTTGGTGTGCAAGGTATGGAAGATATTTTTGAAATCTGGCACTGCTTGGTCTCTTTCTTGTCGCAGTGTGGTCCATTTGGTATACAGGTCATCATAACTTCCGACAGGGTAGTATCGTTCCTTAATAACATCCTTGAAGGATTCTCAGGTGGCCGTGATTGAAAATAATGAGGTTTCCTCAGTTTCCTTTTTCTCACAAAAAGTTTCCCACCAATCTTTGACATGGGGAACGACTTTGAGGAGTGCAAAAGTAATCTTTTCTTTATTCGAAAAGTTATGGACAAAAAAATACCCTTCTAGTAGATTCAACCACTTGTCTATAGCATCTGTGTCTATCTGACCTTCAAATATAGGAATATCGAAGTTTATTTGTACCTTGAAGGGGGCGGTGCCTCCGTTCGAAGAAGATGTGTTGCCTATTGGTAGTCGTCGAAGGATTTGCGTGAAACTATCCATCATCTCGTTCCTCTGTTGCATGAGGGCTTCCTCAATCAACAATTTGAAAGGATCTCTTGTTCTATCATCTTTATTTTCTCTTGCCATGGGAGGTCGCTTGGGCATGTGAGAGATTCTTTCCTCAATAGAAACAAGCTCGAGACCCAACTCTTTGTACTCCGACCTCGTTGGGGACATGCATTAAGACGACAAGGAGAAAACCGCTCTGATACCACTGATCCAGATTTTATGAGCAGAACAAAATGAATACAGATTATTAACAGGCGCTTAACACAAAATAACAGAGATACAGTAAAACTAGTTTTCTATTCAATAACGAAATAAGTTGAAACTGTAAAATGCAATGGAAACAAGCTTGTTGGAATGGTGGCGGCTTATCTCTGAGAAGAGATGTGACGACAGTATGAATTCGCAAGAAGTAGGTTACAATGAGGCTCTGAAGGAATTTTTACAATAAGAAAGAATGCAAAAAACTTTAGACATCAAAAAACCTAACCCTAGGAGATGAAGCGCCAAAAGTCACGTGGGCCCCATTTGGGTAAGTTAGTACATCAACTTCCCGGGGTCGTAACTTTTGCATACGATCTCTGTTTTAAGCCTGTGATAGTCCGTTGGAAAGGCATCATTGAGGAGATTCATTTTGGGGGATTTTAGCTATCATTGAGGAGCTCAATCCCATAAAAAATTCATTTAGGCCCTCAAAATGGCCCTGGAAGTTAAAAGTGCTAAAAATAGTAAATTGCCAAAATTGTTAGAAAACTATTTTGAGCCAGTTGGAAAAGGTGGGTGGCCACCAATATTCATATCGATCAACATGATAGAATCTCCCATGGTCACATCATTAGAAGATAGGGGAAGGATCTAACGTTGCCAAGCTCCACCTCGAAGTATAATCCAATGATGTTGATCAAAACAAATCTGATCAAAGGGTTGTTGTCTCATCTCATGATTTCTTGATCAGTTAAGATTCAATTACACTACCTAAATCATTTTTACTGAGTGGTTGAATCATTATTCCTGAGCATTGGAATCATGGCTCTTGAGCATTCTGAGATTCCCGACATTGAGTGTTGGAGATGTAGAGTGTAACGGATGATGAGATCATGAATAAAAGAAATATATCGAGACAAAGGAAGGTTGTTGTTTCTCAGTAAAACAAGTTGAACTGTATGTAATCAAGTAGAGAGAATGAACAAGGTGTGAGAGATGCAGAGATGAAGAACACAATATGGACAAAGCAGAAATGGTGAAAACAACAGTCTTTACGAGAACCTAAGAGAACGAGAAGAACAAAGGAAGAGAAGATGGAAAGAAACAACAAATGGAGCCGAGCATGAATAGACGAAACTAGACCAGAATTGCAGAACAAAGAAGAACTGGTAAACATTGAAATGCTTTTATTATTGTAAAGTATTTTTCAAGAAAAGTTTTCGAAAACAGGGTGGTAGGGTGGTGCTAGGGAGGATTGTTGTCCTTAGAGTTTCAAGTGGGTGCTTGAATACAGGAAGTTGTAGCTTCCATCTAGTTGCAGCCAGAAAAACCAGGGTGGTAGGGTTGTGCAAGGGAGAACAATTGTTCTTTGTTATATAGGTTGGTGCCTGTGTGACTGGAAGTTGGTGTTGGAACACTCAGGGAGTTGGTGCATCCTTCTAGTTGGTGCTAGAGAAACCAAAGAGTTGGTGCTCTCAGCAAGTTGCATCTTGCTAAAGAAGAGGTTGTAGCCTCATTTTGATTTGGTTCTCAAAGAAAGATGATGTACATAACTTAAAAGACTGTCTATCATTCCAAGAAGAAGAGGTTTTCTCCCTTTATGGGTTTCCTCATGAATATCTATCCCTGTGTATATCATGTGTGTGATTGATGTTTATTATTTATGTTGTTCATGGCTTGCATAATATTGATGATCACATGAAGAAGGTTAATAACATTTTAATAGGCATAAAATTGTTTAAACACAGTAACGAC
>JZKD02S0353886.1:330971-341413 GCA_000966675.3 Picea glauca
TCTTAGTATTTCCAACAAAGGTCAGGTTTATTTGTTGCCAACTGACCTAAAAGTTCACAACGTACTAAGAAGTACCTCATGCACTTATATTTCATTATTACTTTTTGGAAACGTGTCAAGGAGAATTTCATGGTTTTCTGCCTTCATCCATTTTATAAATATTATTTCACAAGAAATCTCTAACAGTTTCCTTGAAGCGCGCCACTGGATTATGAAATTGCCGATGCAAACTGGCGCTTAAGACTAGTGCTGCGAACTAGCTGAAGGAGATTGTTCAATTTTGGATGCCTTTATCTAAGTCCAGCTCAGGTTCACAAAGCACCAACATCAAATCTATATGTATCAGTTATTCCTTGATGATATGCATGTTATTTAAAGGTTGACAGAGGATTTAATGTTATTTTTAATTATTGGGGCTATGAACTGTTAAAGTCCATTTGCTGCCAACTCTCAAACCCACTATTATGGCGCTCTATAATTTTCCCACTTGTAAAAAATGTTATCTTAATCTCACCTTATCATTTCTTCTGAAAAAAATCCATTTGTCCCACTGATATCTCAGTGTTGTGAACTACCTGGTTTAACTCTGCATCACCATTGCGCGCTGCGAATTGGCATTGTTGATCCTCTGTTTTTAGACTGTCAAAACCCTCATCTTCTGAAATTAGTCTAAGACCAAGTCTTAACCAGTTGTATGATCTCCCTATCAAACATGAAGAATATGGTTAATCCTTTATAGAACCAAGCTCAATTGCATACCATATTGGCACCGGGAACTGATACCCGTGCTGCTAAAACCCTGTTTTAACAGAGTTGCTTTTTACCTGTCTACATTTTTACTAAAAATATCAGTGGTTGTCCCTCTTATATTTCCTTTTTAATTTTTATACATTTCATACCATTGTTGAGTATATAATCCAGAATCAGATCTAGGAGGCTTCCCAGGTCTAGAAAAGGCTAAAAAATGAAAGTTATTGGAATTAGATGAAACCAATTCCATTATGACCGTCTCGTCGTGTTGATTCTGGCCATATATATACTTTCTAAAATGAGTGTTGTATGTGAAAGTTATCGCACACTGATAATTTCCCCAAACATATAAAAAGTCAACAGGCCAACTAGAAAAAGTCAATGATGATGTCAGCATGATGTCCTGCTGACTTCATAATGCTAACATCAACTAAGTGACATGTGGTAGCAGGTGACTGGGCAGTGACAGGGACCAATACAACATTGAAAAGTGGAATCATTGAGGACAAATGAAAAGGTACCATGTGGCCTAGACATGGGATGCCACGCGGCACCCCATCACTATTTGAATGGAAAAATTATATTGGAGCTCATGGGGTTCGACCCCATGACCTATTGGCCTAAAAACTATTTGAGAAATGACCAAATTCCAACGCGCCCACACAATTTATTGGGTTTTAAACCCACTTTAAACTATATAAAGTGTAAGTATTATGTGTGGGGGCATAAGGGGGCTAGGGATAAGCCCCAGTCCATGGGTTTCATTACACATGTGACCACACTGCAAGGGACGTGGACCTATGCATAGCCACCAATGCATAGATTTTAATCCCTTATCCTCCATATGCTCAGGAGATGTAACCATGGGTTAGGCGCTTAGATAGGAGTGTGGTCCTATACTTATTCACCACATGACCACTGTATTCGGATTATGGGCTAGTGCACATCCCTTTGGGATGGCGCTTCGCCACATTACAAGCCATGTAACCGAGTTTAGAGGAGAATGCCCCAAAAAAGGGGCTAATCCCAATAATATATTGAAAAGTGGGTTTTAACCCTATGTTAGTGGATTGTTAATTGATTTTGGCCTATTATTAGAAGATTTTGTCCATTTTTGTGGGATATTGGGCCCTTTTTGAGGCCAAATATTGGGAGGAAGTTGGGGGGTGATAACCAACTTTAGATATATATAAACCATGCCTTCTTGAGGCCATGGAGGAAATTCAAAGAATAATTATGCTGAAGGAAAGCCAAGCCAAAGCCATTTTTATGCAAGGAAGTTGTTGAGGAGCACACCTTTGCGGGCCATTTCTGGGAGCTCCGGTCATCCGATTTGAGTGTTGTTTCTTCTATTGGGTTCTAGAGATCTGGGAGAACAAGACTAGATCAGTATTGTAGTCTTTTTTCACTGCTATAATGTACTTATTGAGCTTTGAATAAAAATAAAGAAGCCTCACCCACTGAGACAAAGGCCCGGAGATGTAGGCGAGATTGTCGAACTCCGTTATCACATTGGTGTTATGGTTTGTTGTTGTTTATTGTTTCATTTTAGTTCTGTACATGTTTATATGGTTGTGATATATTCTCATATATTATTCCCCTTTCATTAAGCTTCCTAAATTGATTAATGAACACATGCATAATAACTCAACCATGGTCATTAAAATATCTTTTCAGATCAAGTGGTATCAGAGCTAGTTGACGTTTGGATTTGAGTTTTGCATGTTAACCAGGGAAAAGTTACAACGTGGTGAAGGAGATATTGTTGAAGAGAATCCATTAATTGGATTGATAAAGAGATATTCTCACATTGAGAAGATGGCATCAGAAGAGGGACTTTCTCAGGATGAGAAAGAGTTTCGAAAAGCTTTCTTTTCCATGTCAGAGATTATGATAGTTTTGTATGAAGATTAATTGGAACGTAAGAAACCGGTTTTGGGTGAATCTTCAAAGGGAAAAAGTGAAGACTAAGAGGATCCTCCTCAGATTCCTCCTTCACCTCCATCATCACCTCCTTCTTCTTCAAGTTCAATTTCTAAATCCAATGCAAAGAAACATGTTCATAAACATAAGAATGAAATGCCATTATTAAAACTTGATGTTAAATTTGAGTTACCCATATATGATGGTGAAGTTAATGTAGAGAGACTTGACAATTGGGTTAGGCATATGGAGGTTTAATATAGTGTGCAATAGATAAAGGATGAGGCCACGCAAATAAAGTTGGCATCTTTGAGACTTGCAGGTACAACTCTCAACTCCACTAAATATCCTTGTAATGAGCTGGCTGCAGTTGCATTTATTCTAAAAGACAGTTTTCAGGAATCAAGGAATTATTTGTATTTTTTGTTTTCCACATATCTCTAAGGCACAAAATCCAATGCATGGAGTAGGTTGTGACATCCTAGATATATTATTGATGTAATTTTTTATTTAATGAGTGAGAAGACTCCAAAAATTAGAGGTTGGAGTTATGAGAGAGTTGGAGAGGTAGTTTATTTGTGTATGTTTATTTGTAAGCATGTTGGGCATATTAGAATGTAACATTTCTGCCATTAAAGATTCATGAGATATTTTACTATCAGATTTTTTTCTCTATTTTACAATTTACATTTGCATCTTGCTTGAATGAATTTAATACATTGAGGATCAATGGTTTCTCATGGGTAGGATATTCATGAGCTGCAAATGATTTGCAATGATTGTCTTCTTTCATGATTTTTATTCAAGTATTCTTTTTATTCATTTTTCAAAGAGGATCATTGCTTGATGAATATTTCTTATCAGTGTTATCTACTTGATTCTTATGTGCATCATTATATAACCCTTTTGTCTGGTAGGAGGCTTGATTCCCTTTGATCTACAAAATGTTATGACTCCTTGCCCAATGGAATGTCTCTACAAACACTCTATTGCTCTCTTTCTGACTCTTTCTTTCTGATCCACCAACCATAAAATTGATTTAATTATTCAAATTTTGATGGGTATTAGGCTTACACCTACAATATTCTAGGTGTTACTTCTAGTGCTAACATTTTTGGTGTTGTTTCCGGGGACGAAGTTGAATATTTCCCCTAGGATAACGTCAAAGCTTAGATTTAGTCTTTGATGGTGAAAAAAGGTTACTGACACAATACATACTGCATCATTCACCTATCGACTCCATGAAGGACAAATCCTGTGGCAACTCCACAATTTTAGAATGTCAAAGGAATTTGTTGTTTTTTTGGCTTGGAGGTTTGCACCTCTTAACTTTTCTATAGTTCTTGGTTTCCCACATCCAATACCTCATATATTATAATGGGAAGATATTCTACCTATATTCATAGAAAGGAAGGAGGATAATCCTGCACAACACCTCATTATGTTTCATCAATGTATGGATCAATTAGATATACATCATGAGGATGTGCTCATGAAAATGATCATGTATTCACTAGAAGGAGACACTCGAGGATGGTATAGATCTCTTCATCCCTCAAGTATTTCATCATTACAAGAGTTTCATACCGTGTTTCATCATCATTTCAAAATATTTTATCCAGCTGATCTTCTTTTTGAAAAATGTTGTAAAGAATTTGAATTCTATATCCAACATTCATTTAGTAATTCTTTTGGTTATAAGGATGAAGCAAAAAAAAATATTGAGCATGTAGAGGAGGAATCATCCCCATGTGAAACCTTCTCTAGTTATTTAGTTTCGAAAGAAGAGTCTATTGATTGTTTTAATGATAAGGATGTTAGTGATAGCAACATTGTAGACACATTTTTCCTTTACTCGAATGTCTCTAACAATGTTGAGGCTGCTCCAAATTTTCATGAAGATCAAGTTGTTTTTTTTAAGTATTCATATGCCAAAGAACTAATGTACACATCAACATATGATAGCTATGAAAATGATGCTTTTCATGAAGAAATAACTGCAGAAGAAGATTTTCCTTGGGTCTTTCAAGAGGTTTCCTACGATGTGTTTTCACCTGTGATTGAAGAGAAGGATGATAAACATGTCCCCGAGCTTGTGTGTGTTCAAATTTTACCTGTTTATGATAAATTTGAAAACATACTTACTTCTGTAAAATATCATGAAGACAAGCTTCATTTTCATCCTTCACTTGAAATATTTCACAAGGGTGGAAATATATTGTAGCAATATTTTGTTTTTTCAGAATATGAGAGATCATAATGTTATTCACATAGCAGATTCAGTACAGTGGCATCATTGTCCTTTGGATCAACCCAAATTTTTTTGTCATGATTTTCATGATCTAGTAGTATATTGAATAAAGTCTCTATTTTCAAAAGCTTCACACACTGACAGTTTGGACGTGGTGTTTCTTTGTTGCTATGAGTATGAGTTGTCTAACAATTTTTTGTTGCATACATTAAATTCTTTTTATGTTTTTTTCAGCCAGCTATAAGCATAAATCCATGCCAAGAAATCAGTTACTTGATCAGATATTTTGGAAATTTGTATATACATGAGAAAAGTGGGTTTTCAATTGGTTAGTATATAATTTGTAAATAAATAAGCTTGATGTTTCAAGCATTTTCTTCAGTTTACACAATTTGATTTTCAGTTTGAGGTTGGTTTTTAGTGTGTGAATGTTTTAATTTCCAATAAAGAGCAGAAGTATACTTCATGCATGAATAATTCACATTTTGAAACTCAGTTTGACTGTATCATATGATGGACAACTACAAGTTTCATATTTTCAAAATGGATAAGCTACCAAAACTACAATTTCTTGGCAACTCGCAGGGAGCATGTCATTCCCTAGAAGGATCCAATGTTAGCACCAATATTGTTTATAGCACCTGGCCATCATCCAACATTTCCAAGGCTTAGTTTCAAAAGGAATATTCTTCATTTCCATTTGCAATAGTGCATTGAAAATTTGAATATGTGTTGTGAACTTGACTGTGTTGTGAACTTGACTATGCACTACCAACTTGACTATGTGCTATGAACTTAACCGTGTGCTGCAAAATTGATTGTGCGTTGCAAACATAACTCAAACAGTTTACAACAGAATCGTATTTTCATCATAACTTTTAAATTATGATCTGATTTATTTTAAAACATTTTTTGGAGATGAATCATAATATCATTGACTTTTTGACCAAAAATAAGATCGACCCAATTTGTCGTTTTGGAGAAAAGTTTAAATCATCACCTACAAGAAAGTTTGCAACGAATCATGAAATTACACTTGAATCTCTAGCAGCCTGATAAATATGAGTTGTAGGAGGGATTCCACCTGTATGAGGAGGTTCAAATGGGTTCTCATAGATTATTTAGACGCCAAGGGACACTTTTACCTAAGATTCAACTCCACTAAATATCCATGCAATGAGCTAGATCCAGTTGCATTTATTCTAAAAGATAGTTTCCAGGAATCAAAGAATTAGTTGGATTTTCTGTTTGCCACATATCTATAAGGCACATAATCCAATACATGGAGTAGGATGTGACCTACTAGATATTTTCTTGATGTAATTTTATATTTAATGAATGATAGGACTCCAAAAATAAGAGGCCGGAGTTAGGAGAGAGATAGAGACATAGTTTAGCTGTGTATGTTGATTTGTAAGCATCTTGGGCATATCAGAATGTAACATTTTTTCCATTAGAGATTCATGAGAGATGTTACTATCAAATTGTGTTTTCTCTATTTTCCATTTTACATTTGCATCTTGCTTGAATGAATTTAATACATTGAGGATTAATGGTTGTTCATGGGTAGGAGATTCATGAGATGAAAAGTATTTGCAGTGATTGTCTTCTTTCATGATTTATGTTCAAGTATTTTTTTATTCATTTTGCAAAGAGGATCATTTATTGATGAATATTTCTACTTAGTGTTATCTACTTCTTTCTTTTGTTCATCATTATATAACCCTTTTGTCTAGTAGGAAGCTTGATTTTCTTTGATCTACAAAATGTTATGACTCCATGTTGTTAAGACCCAAATACCAAGATAGCATAGAAAAACCTCAGAATAAGTACTCAACACCTTGAAAAAGAGAGAATTTCAGATAATACTCCTCTTCAAGGGGAAACCTCCTTATACACCACACGGATTTCCAAATAAAAGATGATTCCAAATGAAAATGTCTCCTTGGTATATATATGAGACTAGGAGGTACAATTACAACTAATGGACCCAAGCCGGCATAAATAAAATAACAGTACTAATGTAATATACCTTAATTAAGGGGTAATGTGCCACTATTTAGGGCTTAACATGTTGATATTATGGTAGTTGTGGGAGGTATTTACCTCCATTTGTAAACCCAACGAGAATATACTATTTTGGGAAGCCAGAAGAAACCCTAATTAGTTGGATAATAACCCTAGAAGACAAGTCGGCTCAAGAGGATAATTTGTATTAGGTTATTAGCTTCTAAGAGAAGAAGTTGACTAAAGGAAATATTATATACTAAGTAAATAGGCACCCAGAATGAGAATTCGACCTAGGAAGTTTGCCAGATTTAGTATAAATACAGGAGGCCAGTCTTCATTCTGACAAGCATTCTCAGAACTGCAAAAGCAACACTCGTGTGCATTGCAATTGGCTAGTTTGTGCGCAATTTTGGAGGAGAGTTGTCATTGTAGCTACTGCAACTAGCAGATTTCAGTTTTGGCCTGGACTCTCTCTTGGTTGTGGTTTGGAATCTCTGATAAGCTCTTGTTACTCATGTTTGGTGCGCTATCCTTGGAGAGAGGTGTGTTATCTTATTTGGATATCTAACCTAGGGCTTGCTTACGAAATGATTCCCTGTCAAGGTTAAGGTGCTCGGGGGTGGCTTCAACCTATGGTTGGGTGACAATAGTGATATTGTCTATGGTTAAATGAGAACATCCATTATATTCTAATAGGTTATGGGCCCACACCTCCTTCATTCAATCTAACCACTGGAAGGGAGCATAGCCATAAGGATATTGAGCTCATTGAATAATTGTCACTAGGGTTTCTAGCAGGAGCAATTACCAAAGCACTCTCGCTAGGGTTACTAGCAGGTGCAGTTGCAGAAACCCTAATCCTCTCATTGAGGCACCTTAAGTGAAGGGATTGACCTAATTTCTGGATAGAATAGTGCACCCTAGCCTAGCGCATCTCCTAGTACTCTCAACAAGCTAAGACGTCAAGTTTGTTTTTTTGGTCAAATCTAGAGTTGACCAAGTCAAGACAACCATGACTTACTCTATGCAGTCATAAAAAAAGTTAGATGGGCTTCTAACTTCAGAGCATGGAAGAAAAGGATTGATCTCATCCTTGCCAAGAATAAAGTGTTGGATATCGTGAAAGGAAAGATTGTGGAACCAGAGTTTGAAGAAGGAAAATAAAAGGAACCACAGAACGTTGCAGTTATGGAGAAGTTCAAAGACAATGACATCAATGCCATGAGTATCATAGTGGATTCTATAAAATACCACCTCATACCCTACATCTCCCATTTTTATTCGTCTAATAAGATGTACGATTCCCTAACAAACCTCTTCTCAGTCAAAAACATTGGACAAGTAATGAGTCTGAAGAATGAGATCAGTGACATGAAGATGAATGATGATGATAACATAACATCATACTTTGTGAGAATACCTCAATTAAGAGATCAACTACAAGCTATTGAAGAGATCGTTTCAGAGAAGGAATTGGTAAACATAGTACTCAATGGTCTTCCCAATACATGGGATGCATTTGCCGCAAGCATGAACACAAGGAAGGAGTATCCTACATTTGAAGAACTTTGGAATTTCTGTGCATGAGAAGAATCAAGGATCAGTGCAAAAGAGAAACCCAAAAATAAGTACGATGATCAATCCTTCACAACAAGGTTTAGGGATTTCAGTAATAAAAAGAAGTTTGGCTCTAGGAAGAAACGGAATCAAGAGAAAGATAAGTCAAGAATAAAATTCTTCAATTGTCAAAAGTATGGTCACTACAAGAGTCATTGTCTCGAGTTAAAGAAAAGGAAGGAATCACATGAAGCATCAGTTGCCAAAGAAAGGGAACCCTCAAAGAAATCCAAGCGGGACAAAACAAACTTCTTCTTCTAAGACAAGGTAACAATACTCTTCATAGTTCTTGTACATACCATATGTTATGTACATATCTTGCATATCTATTTCCTAGAAGATAAAATGTTCAAAGAGAAACTATACCTATGGAAGAACAACAAGATAAGGATTTATATCACAATGACTACAAGTCAAGCAATACACATGAAAGGATGAAGTACATAAGTAACAGCCACAAGATAATCCAAAATCAAAATCAATTTTGAAGAAACTTGGAAGAAGTAAAAGACAAAAAGAAGTCAGCAATCAAGAGGAAAATGGAAAAAGTCTTATGACACTTTGCAGAAGGCAATAAGGATGCAGACGAAAGCATGGGCTCTCTTATTTGGGGGGATCTGATTATATAATTCCAAAAGTTGGACATGTACTCATGCATGAAGCAAGGATTATGAGGGAGCTAATCCTAAATAATATGATCCACTGAAGATGATGAAGTATCTATCCATTTTCCCATCAATGGTAGCAATCATGAAGAGCAGCACAAGTTCAGTTTGACTTTAGAAGAAGTCTTATTCGAAAAGAAGCCTTAAATTATCCCTTGTTTTCCATCCACATCCATGATCCTATGATGAAAGAAATAAGTTGGAATCTTCAGGGCATGGAATATATAGAAAAATCCATGGACCTAAGAGCTAAAGAAAAACATGAGGAAGAACATGAAGATTCCAAGAGAGAAGGAAAATCTAGAACAACCAATCATTTTATCAAGAATCACAAGACTACTAGCCTAATATGAAAGCAATCAAGCAGAGGAACTAAAATTTGTGATGAAGAACAGTGTATGGAAGACTTATGAATGTAAGCCTTGCAAGATCCATAACTAGAGGTTCTCATAGATGGAGGGAGAAGACTATGATTATTGTTTGTTCCAATAAACAAGACATACCTGTACATGAGCCAGTATTGTTATCGGACTAATCGGTAGGTGTGAACACTAACAGATCTCCCTAGATCCACCTGGATCTAGAACAAAACAGGACAGGACATGACTCTTTCTCTATGTTTTGATCATTGAATTAGCTAGTAGGAATAGACAAGTAACATACCTTTATATCGCTTCCTAGGGTCTCTGTTGCTCCCGCTTCGCTCCAGTGCTCTTGTGAGGTCAAGACCAAGACAACACAAACCAACCAAAGTGAAGATAGCAAAATATATTCAATAGTCAACTTATGTGTATGATCAAGGAATTACATAATAAAGTGAGAATAGCTTTATGGGAAAGGGACATGCCACTATATCATATTGATTGAAAGTAAAGATTACAACCTGATTGCCTTGATGTCGCAAGCTTCCTTTCGATGGCTCTTGGCTCCAACACACACACTTTCTCAATCATTGTATGAAGAAGATCAAATCCTCTTGATAGACTTGCTAGAGTCTCCAAGCTATTGTTCAAGCTAAGTCCTTCAAACAATTCTTTCACCAATTCTCCAATGAATCTTGCTTAACCTTTTCCATGAGAATTCCCTCAATATATAGGAGAGAATGAGATATTTACTTGGATAAGAATGATCCCATAATATCAGGGAATCCAGTACAAGGATAACCATTCGAATGCCAACCCATTCTTCTAGAAGATTCCCTTCTAGAAACATCGAGAATTCATCTT
>JZKD02S0353886.1:341463-354608 GCA_000966675.3 Picea glauca
CTTCTTCAAAAATGAGTTTTCTGGGAAGAGATGAAAGTAACTTTTCTCAGGAGAAAGTTCTTATGAAGAGCCTGAGTACACCATCATCAACACATCATCATGATGACCAAAATCATGGGTAATAGAATGCCCCCCAAAGTATGAGGTTGGAATCAGTGACAGCCGAAAGACTTTGTAAGTTGCATGTGTGTGTCGAAAACCAAGAGCACACCTAATCGGAAACCTACAAACAACCAAGCATCTGCAGAATATCATATATATTAATTCTGAGGTAGGCATTCCCATACTCAGATCACAGACTGATGACATTGTAGACATGGGTCATGGCCACCAATCATACACTGTGGATCCATGCCGTCAAAATATAGCATAGCCACCAGG
Source organism: Picea glauca (assembly GCA_000966675.3). Lineage (NCBI taxonomy): Eukaryota > Viridiplantae > Streptophyta > Pinopsida > Pinales > Pinaceae > Picea > Picea glauca. The sequence goes on from JZKD02S0353886.1 coordinate 341,845, forward strand.
AATACACTGTGGATCCATGCGAGAAATTTCAAATTAAGATGACATAGCCACGAGACATACACAGTGGATCTATGTGTCGCAAATTATATCGACTCCATCGCAACCTGTACAAAAGGATGATATCCAGGGTCTTCAATCTCGTCGCTCAAAAGTACGAATCTAACCATGTGATTACATGTGTCGAGGTCGAACATGGTAGAAACCACTTGATTACTGGTCATTGATGAAACCGTTAACAAGTGCGAGGGAAATCACCATTGATGTCAATGACTCCCAAGGTACTCTAGTACAATCCATCACGTGTGAATGAATGAGTTAAAGTTGAACATCCGATGGAATATTTTGATCAGGAGTGAGTGATGGAAACCCACTGTCGAAAGCGAGGAAACCTGCCATTGAGGCATGCAAGCTCCAAGGTACCAAAGAATTTCTAAGTCTTGATTCTGGATAATGAGTTGAATTCAACGGAACAAAACTCATCACATGAGGGCTTTGATGTATCTCCCATCAATGACACAAAATGAGTAACAGATTTTGAAGGTGAAACAGAGTGTGATGTAAATTGAATTGGACACAGGGAAGGCTGACACAGAGAGAATAGACAACTGCAGATGGCCGATTCAATAGAGGTTCAGATGGACTTCTCTTGAACATATGAATGACAGGACCAATGATTTGGCAACATTGACTCAAAGATGACACAGGGAATGACCTTGTAGCAAATTGAATGAGAGATAAATGGATTTCCCAAACCGGCGTGTCATGTTCAAGAGCGACACTTACTGCCAATCAATATGAAGATGAAAACATATCCCTTTCCCAAATTTTCCCCCACCATTTATGGCAAGTGCCTCTTTATTTTTACGCAAGCTTGAGGAGGATAACATATGCTTGTTGATATAAGATTATCCTTCGGAGTATGTTTAACGAACCCTAAGAAGGAGTGGTTTGGTCCCATTACGGGTCTGTCGTTGTTTGTTTAACGAGTCCAAAGATAGAAAACTCGAAGGTTTTTCATGATTATAGAGTCTGGAAAAACACTTAAAAGAGAACTCTCTCAGTTCCTTTTTTGTAAAATAATCTGGATGAGACCAAAAAAGAGATAAATTATCACTCACCAGACACTTACTTCAGATACTTTATCGAGTGTGAAAATAGCAAGGTCGCTCGGCTATCTTTTCATGTTTAGAGAGTCTGAAAAGAGCTTAAAGAGGACTCCAGGGGGGTTCCTATTTCGTATAACCTTATTGAGCCCGAAAAAGTGATAAAAGTATGCTCAATCGTATTCTCATGTATTTTCGAGCGCAATAATGGACAAAGACCACGCTCGAGGTTTTATACAAAAACCATAAAAAACAATCAAAAACATGCGATGACAAAGAAAAACATGTCCGCATCCCTGTATTTGACCATCAAAGTTGTTACGCCTGCAAAAGTTACACTCAAAAAGGCATTAGGGATTAGGGTTTAATAAATAAATAATTATAAAAAACCAAATGACATAGTAAAAGTAAATAAAAAGGAGTAAAAACTCTTTTTACCATATCATTTTTACTTTTCCACTATTTGAGCTCAAAAAACCCCTCTTTTACTCTCGAAGTTCGGTGTTAGATTGCGGGAGTTACAAACGTCCATTCGTCGAGCCGTCAACGACAGTGAGGTAGGATCTTTGTCCTCTACTCTTTCATGGTTTAATTTTGCATTTTCATTGGTTAAAAATTCATTTTTAAGTTGATTTTATGATCCCTACTTGCGTTCAACCATTCTCGCAGGTGAACTACACGGGACCTGCGAGAATGGGTGATTCTCGCAGGTGAGCCCATAGAAGCCTGCGAGTTTCTCGCACTGTGCCCAAAGGGAACCTGTGAGAACCACAAAACACAAAAGTTTTTTAAATTTTACTCAATGAAAAAAGAACCAATTAATGAATAGAGTTGCTAATCTTCTCTTTGTGCTTCCTATGCAGGTAATTGGCCATTAAAATGGTTCTTGAATGGCATGAAAGGGAGCACGAAGAAGACAATGCAATTGCCGAAAATCATCCACCTACTATTGCTACTTTGAGAAACTTTGGCCTCCTGAAGTACTTTCGTATCCCGGGCATGAGGGCCCAAGTCAGGTTATTAGAGTACCTTGTGCGTATGTGGGATCCTGATCAATAGGTATTTCATGTGGGGGTCCACACACTGTCCTTAGATATTGAGGACATTTACTTTTTGACTGGACTATCATGGCCTGGGCACTACGTGAGCCTGAATGGTAGCAGAGGTGGTGGTCTACCCATGCGTGAGTACTTTCGTTTACACTGTGTTCCCTAGGCAGAGAGAAATAAAGGAAAAATAGCTATTTGGGGGGTACGAGATTTGACCCTCCATACTATCCTATTCACCATATCTTGGATGGTTGGGAGTTACGCTCCTCACATGGCGTTACAGAGTTACTTCCAGTATGCTATTGAGTGTATTGAACCTCGGGTTTTCAACTGGGCAGATGCAATGCTTCGTAGCATAAAAAGATAGTTGACCAAATGCAGACGAGGCAACCTGAAGAAATTCGGGTATGGATATTTGTTAGTGTCCTTCTTCCTTAAGAGGGTTCCATTACTGAAGTTGCAGGTAGAGTGGAATTTACCGGCTCCCAGGAATCCAAGAATGCTGAGATGGTGTCAGCTCATGGCCTGACATGTAGCTGGACTGATCATCAAGTACGATGATACCTTCTTTGACTGGCTTCAACCACAGATGTTGATGCTTGACGAATATGCTTATGTCGGGTTGGATTTTTGAGGAGATTCGGACTTAGTACTTCCAAATGATTCTTAGTGGGGGGAACTTGGTAAGAAGTACACACATTTTTTCTTTTTAAATGTTTTTGTGAATTTTTATCATATTCAAATGTTTTTGTTTTATAATTTCATCCAAAGACTAAATACAAAATCATTGTTGATGACACAGATGTTGGACCTTACCGACCTCTTGGTACCTCTCCCATTCAGCGGCGAGGAGAGGTAGCGGCAGTGCCACAATATGCCAAGGATTATCAAGTGGTGGAACAAAATCTAGAGGGCCTGACTGCGGATATTTCAGACATGCCTCTTGAAGAGGTTCCACGACGCGATCAACATCATACTGTAGGAGTGTCAAGGTCCATGAGTCGACTACTCCATAGGGTTTCTCAGACAGTCGTGTGTTACCGTGAACGTCATCCATGACATCACTTTGTAGAAGCTATGATCTTCAGATTTTGACATTTTGGTCTTCGGACAAGATTTTTGTAAAAAACTCTTTTGATCGTTATATATACAGACGACTTCTACTGGTTTATCATGTATTGTGTGAATTGATGTGATTGATTTATAAATGATTCAAATGTCTGTCTAATATATAATTAGCCAATGCATCCATTAATGTATTTAGACATCTAGGAATATGTTGATATTCAATGTAATCAAAATAACGTTCCAAGAGGCGAATTCGCAAATACACCCGTAACAAAGTAGGACTTCGAATAGTATAGACATTACTGAACTGTAGTACTATAAGATGTGAATCAATTCGCAAAACCAAATGACAAATTCCGAGCGAGATAGCATCAACCAATAATTCAATAACGACGCTATACTCTGCAATGTTGTTGGTCACATGGCCGAGGCACACACCTCGTAAGGAGACAAGTTCGTTTGTAGGGGTGTAAATTGCCCATGCAGTGGAAGCAAGGTTCTGAGTACTATAGCTAGCGGCATCAGCGAAGACTCCGACATATAGAAATCAAAGACAACGTCACATAAGGCAGAGACCAGATAACGACAAAAGAAAGCTATAGTAACACACAAGAAATATGATACAATAAAAATACAAGTACTTGTGCAAAGATGATTTTATGCATAGTACTTCTTCAAGTACAACCCATTCCCAGGTTCACTCAAAGCGATACCATCGTAATATGCTAACTCATAAGCTCCTTTTTCCAAAACTTGTTGAACGATATAAGGACCTCGCCACATGGCTTCGAATTTTCCATCCCCTAGCATATCTCGATCTTGATCATAGAGAAGAACAAGATCACCTTCGGAGAAAACGTGAGGTTTGACATGTTTGTCGTATTGGGCCTTGACACACTTTTTCTGAGCTTCTATGACTAGGGTAGAATCGCGTCGAGTTTCGTCTAATCGCATAAGATACAATAGATGTCATTCATCAGCAGAAGTGTTGGGTAGGAGTTCAACAACTAGTTTTAAAGAGGGTATCTTGCATTCAATCGGGAGAATGGATTTCACACCATAGACTAACCAAAAAGGTGTAAAACCAGTAGCCTACTTGACGGATGTCCGGTATGCCCACAATGCCGAAAACAACATTGTGTGCCAACTTGTTTTATGAATCCCTATCATTCATCGGAGCATAGTTATGAGAACTTTGTTAATCTCTTCGACTTGGTCATTGGCTTGTGGGTAATAGGGCGTTGAGTTATCATGGCGAAGACCCAACTTTTCAGTAAGTTCGGACATCATAAAATTCCTGAAGTGGCTACCGTGATCGGTGATGATAGCTTGGGGAACACCAAAACGAGCTATGACGTGATTAAAAATGCATAAAGTTGTGGTCTTTCCAGTGTTTTCAAATGTCGGCATCGCCTCAGCTCATTTCGTAAAGTAATCAACAGCTACAATGATGTAACCATGCCCCCTGGCCGAGTGAGGGTGACATGTCATGAAATCGATGCCCCATTTCTCAAAGGGACCAACTAAGACCACAGGGTGAAGAGGAGTGGGATGTGACCATATCTTCTGATTATAGGTCTGGCAAGCATGGCATTTCTGAACGGTGATGATGCAGTCGTTAAACAAAGAAGGAAAAAAATACCCTGCACATAAGATCTTCTGGGTAGTAGCATACCCAGACATATGACCACCACATGCTCTAGAATGGCAGTCATTCATATCTTTCTCGGCTTCGTCGAACGTTAGACAACGTTGAAAAACAGATTCAATCCCCTGATGATAAAGAGTATCCCCGAGGATAATGTATTGACGAGCTTGATAGCGTATGCAACGTCGGTCAGTACTAGACAAAGTTGGCTGGAAAGTCTGGGTTTGGAGATATATAATGATATCCCCATACCAACGATCATCAGTGCTAATAAGTAAAAGATATTCATTGGGTAATGAATCAGCTGCTACATTTTCCATTGCAGAATGGGGAAAATCGCATATCAACTCAGCAAAAAATAAGGACTTCTTAGACTTGGTGCGTTCGAATTCCAAGTCAAACTCCTGGAGTATCACAATCCATTTGGAGCATTTGCCCCCTAGAAATTGACGTGTAAGAATGTGTTGCATAGGGTTTCAATGAGAAACCACTGTAGTCTTGCGTGAGAGGATATAGTGCCGGAAGCATTGGATGACTTGAACGTCAGCCAAGGCCAGTTTCTCGACATGTAAATACTTGATTTCAGTAGGCGTTAGACTTCGACTCAAGTAGTAAATAACATGTTCATCGTTAACATCATCCTCTTGAACAAGAACCATACCAATAGTGTACTCCGAGGCAGCAAGATAAAGGAAATAATTGTGACTATAATCGGGGGGGGGAAGAAGCGAAGAACGTGTTAGGGACAATTTAAAAGCCTCAAAAACGTTGTTGGCGATGGTATCCCAAACGAACTCTGAATCCTTCTTTAATAGTCGCGTAAATCCACGAGTTATCTCGGCATAATTTAGGATAAAACGACGAAGAAAGTTTTCTTTCCCCTGCAAACTTTGCAACTGGTGAAGTGTAGAAGGAGGAGGGAGATTAAGGATCGCCTCAACATTTAAAGGATCCACTCAGATTCCTTGACGTGAAATGATAAAACCTAGAAGATGGTCGGATTCCACACAGAAAACACACTTATGAGGATTCAAATGTATATGGTAGAACCGACAGTGAATGAAAATGGCTCGGAGGTGGGTTGGGTGATCGACTCTGCGCATTGAATGAGCAGGTAAATCGTCCAAATAGGGTTGAACAATGTGCTTGATATCATGGAAAGCATAAGACATAGCGCGTTGAAAATTTGCACCAGCGTTCTTGAGACCGAAAGGAAGTTTTCGATAGGAAAAAGTACCCCAAGGACAAATAAAAGAAGTCTTATGTTGATCCTCGGGAACAATGTTGATTTGATTATATCCAGAGAAACCATCAATGAGAGAGAAGATTTCACTTCTAGTGCAGTCATCGACAATCTGATCGACGAAAGGGGTAGGAAAGTTATCTTTTGGACAAGCTTTGTTGATATCCCTATAATCAATGCATACACGAATGGTGCCTTGTTTCTTGTCAATCGGGACAAGATTGGAAACCCAGTCTGTGAGAGCCACCGGATAAATAAAGACGGCTTGCAGAAGTTTCTCGACTTCGAGCTTTATAGCAGCCGCTTTACGTGGGTGAACTGGACGAAGGTGTTGTTGGACGGGTTTAGCATCAAGGTATGTCTTGATCTCATGTATCACAATCTCAGGGTCGATACTCGGCATTTCTTCGTAGCTCCAGGAGAATATGTCACGAAACTCTTTGAAAAGGGATGTATAGGTGACTATTTCGTCAGGGGAACACGAAGCTCCAATATGGAGATTTTCGACGATTCCAGGTTTGACAGATATGTCAATGGGAATAGTGGGCAAGATATTTCTTAAGTTCCCTTCAGAAAGCACATCGCGTGTAGACTCGGGAACGGTCAAGATGACGACAACAGTCGATGGGGTCAAAATATGTTGGTAGTTCTCAAGGGTATATTTCTCCAGAAAGAGGATGGAACGATGATGCCCATTGTCCCAAGTGGTGTCCTCCATGATAGACATGATCATATCGTCAGTGGGAAAAATAACAAGAAAAGGATCAGGAGACAACTCACCAAGAGAAGGAATAGAAGGTGTTTCCAATTGAATGGCCTGATAGGCAGATTCAACTGGACTTAACGACATTTCTTCGCCGAAACGAAGATGATCTCCAGGGTCAGGGACTATCCAGGGGTCATGAGACGCAAAAATTTCATGAGGTAAGGTGGAGATCATGTTGATGGAAGCAACAGATGAGCGTGGAACATCAGGCAGTGGAATGGGGAAAGTACCCATTAACGAAGAGTCCTTGAGAAGGCCTACACTGACGTTCTCATAACCCGGTGGGGTTTTAGCGATAAACGATACGTTTCCAGTACGGGTATTAGAATTGAAGAAGGCTATTTGATCGACAGTGACAACCTTACCTTGATGTGGGAAACATACCACACAGAAAAGGGTCGACACAACTATGTGCATGGAATCGATCTAGCTGCATCCAAGCAGAATATTGTAATCAAGGGGAGCATCAAAGACTTCCACTTCGACTTGGACCGTTTTGCCTTCTAACGTGATGGGAAATTAAGGAAGAACACCATAGGGCTTAAAACCAGATCCATTGAAGGCTTTAAGAGTGTTATGGGATTCATTCAAGGAAGGAGAGCCAATGGCTTTCCAACAAGCAAGAGACATGACACACGTTGAGGCATCCTCGTCGATAACGGTTCAACAAATGTTTTTGTTAGAGACAACCACTTGGATCTGGAACGCAAGTTGAGGGGTAACCTTGGAATGTGATATTCCAAGTCAAAGATTATTAAATTCGTATATGTCAGTTCAATTCCACCGATAGCTTTCAACAGTGCCTTCCGTTGTGCGGGACAAGTTTGAAGGACTTGAAGGGCTGACATCGCAGAGGGTGCTTGGGACAGATCTTCAACAATGTTGTAGTTCTGGGCTGCACAAGCATGAGGATTGAAATCCGATTTTCGAACAACACCCTTTGGGGGGGGGTCATAAAACTGTGTCAAGGCTCATTCGTTCGAGATGAAGAGGACCGTTGGTAGGTGGAGTCGCTGGAGAGTGTTGTATCAAGGAAGGAGGTAGATCATCAACCTTCTCTTTAGAGGGAGAATAATATTTGGCTCGAGTAGTGAGTGCAACGTTGCTCTGCTTAGAATCACCAGTACACATCAAAACATAGGATGTAGTAGAAGAGGAGGGTTGGTTGTGAATGACCAACTGAGCCTCTTTTTGAGTCGGGAAGGGTTGGGACAAAACAACCGAAGCAGGTGGTTTTGAAGCTCCTTGAAGGAACTTAGTGACCTCAGCACGTCGTGGACAATCCTTCATGTAGTGATCATCACCACAGATAAGGAAAGGGTATCAAGGTTTGCGCTTATCCCGATCATCAACAGGGGTAGTTTTGGTTTGCTCTGCTTGATTATTTTTTCCCTCCTTATTCTTACCTCTTCCCTTTTTAGATTTTTTTTTACCGGCAGGGGTAGATTGAACTACATTTACCTCATAAGTCTTGTCGATGGGAGGGGTAGGAGACGGAGCATTTTGAACATTAGAATAAGAAGATTTGGGGTTTGTGCTTGAGGCGGAATGTGGTTGGGCCTGGGAAGAGCCAATCACACCGTCAGCTGCCTGCGAGGTAGCTGAAGTAGTTGAAGTGCTGGAAGTATTAGGACAAGGTAAGTCAGGTAGTAAATTATAAAGGGTTCCCTTTTGTGAGTAAACAAGGTCAAGATATTGAGCACGATTTAGAGCCTACTCTTCCATGACTACACCACCCATGGCAATGTACTTACCGATGTCGTTGACAAATGATTTTGTGAACCACTCTGCCAGCAAATAATCGGGGAGCTCAAGTTTAATGAGACGTCGTCTCCTGCGCCACTCATGGATGTGATCGGATATATGAGTGGCTTTGTTCTGTTTGAAGGAAGTCAAAATTTCGATCCCCGTGTCATAACGGATCGATAACTGATAATGCGTAAGGAAATCCATAGCTAGGGTGTTGAAGTCAGAGAAGAAACCTCATGGAAATTCAATATACCACTTTGCAGCAGAACCTATGAGGGTTTGTTGAAAAAGACGTAAACGAATAGAGTCATCCATCAACGAGTTGGATGAACACCATAGGTGAAAAGTCATAACGTGATTGTTTGGGTCCTCTCCCACTTTGCCGTCAAATTTAGGAATGTCCGATGGAATCTTGGCTGGTATAACAGGCCATTGGGGAGAGTGATGAATAGGATCATTTAAAATCCTAGACAAATCTAGCAGATCCAAAGTGGCGAGAAAGGGTGACTGTCGATTCACCTGCGGGTACTAGTGGCTTTGGGGAGGAAGCCCTGTTGGAAAACCAGTAGGACCATAAGCAGTCTGCATATAATGTGAAGACCCAGGCAGATTCGATGGTGGTTGGAGAGGATAGTAGGTCATAGGATTATACCCTGGAACAGGGGCTTGAGTTTGAGCATTCACCTCCCAAATGGGTTTGAATGAATCGGGATATGGTTGGCCCACACTAGAGGGTATTATAGACACAGCTGGAAACTGTTGCCCCCCAGTCGATTGAGGAGGATGTTGTATCAACTGATTCCAATATTGGGCCAAGGAGGGAGGTATGTGTTGCCCATAGGGTGAGGTCGGTCCTCCCATCGAAGGTGGTGTTCCAATTGGAGGTTGTGTTCCAAGTGGGATTTTTCCGCCGAGAGGGGGTTGAGTTATACCACCTTGGTGAAATTGTCCACCAACCGGAAACTGGTAATTTGGAGTGAATGACGGAATAGTGCCACTAGGATTAAGATTGCCAGTAGAAGACGAAGAAGGTCCTCCAAAAGGAAATTGAGGGAGTGTTGGAATAAAACCGGGAAAAGAGTGCCCAGAAGAAGAAGGACCACCAGGAGAGCTGGATGGAGTTTGTGCAGGAGTAGGAATGGACGCATTCAATGCATGGTATCTGGGTGGTAGTGTCGGAGTGATGTTGGGCGTTCGTGGTGTGTTGATGGAAGCAAGACTAACTGCAGTAAACCTGGTTGGAACACTCGTAGTAGCTGTGAGATGGGCCATTTCGGCAGGGATGGTAAAGTGATAAGTGGTAGTCAAGGGTACTATCTTTGTACTAGAGATTTCAGAAATCATAGGTGGGTTGATTTCAGAAATCACAGGTGAACCTGGACCAAAAAGGTCCCGTCAAAAAATGCCTGTAGACCAAAAGGGATCTTGGTCCCCAGGTCTAGTCGAAGATCCAGAATACACAACAATTAAGTCTCCTAAATAGTTTGCTCGCATAAAACATCTCTCAGAATCGGGGTGAATTCGAAAGTCCTCTCGAGTATTTGTAATTCGAAAATGTTCTAGAGAGTCAGTGCATTCCACTTGCGGTGTGGTGACGACTGGGACTTCACTTTGCCAAGGAGAGCCTTCAGGTGTGCTTGTAGGCAAGGGTTGAGAACCTTCCAGATGCTCTGGAGATAAACCCTGCATTCTATGTGAACGACGTGGAGGAGCTATTGTAAAYGAGTGACAAACTTCATGAAGAAAATCCTATGGTCAACTTCGAGAAACAAACAACACGCGCTAGTAAACAAAATCTAGGAAGCAACACCAAGCAAACAAGACCTTCTAATTTCAAAGCCACTAGTTGGTGATGAAATCCAACGTCGCAACAACGAGACGAGAAGGGGATGGGCTAGGGTGGAAAATTTATGCCGATGACCTGCTTAACGGACTTACACCCTGGTGCAAGCTCCCACACATAATCGTGGGTATACCCTCCAAGGAGCCCGAGTGAGTTTGGTCAAAGTCAATTCCAGGTACCGTGAAGACTTTCCCCTTCACAGTCACCTCGTGTAAGAACCTACAAAAATAGGCCACTAAGGTCACCACTAGCAACAATAAATCCTGGGGGAACAATCGACAGTATGATCCACACGCAAGGGCAGGGTATCTAGCCCAAAATCAACTCAAAAGGCTTCCACTCATCATTTTGGGTATACCTCCGAGTGATCCCAATAATACGCGCAATCTCTACACTGATATCAACAAAGCAGGGTAAGTAACTCTGTCAATATCAATGCAACCTTGTTCTTGACCCTTGTGTGAGAAGGGCTTCCCAGGACAAGATGTTGCAAATGGAATTTAACACTCCCTAACACAAGATGCTATTGTGTGTTTTGTGCTTTTGGAGAGTGTATCTCTCTTCCTACTCCAAAGCGCTAGCCTAGCTAAATGTTGCTATAATAGAGCCCTAGAAAAGAGTTACTAGATAAATTTTACAATTGCGCAGTGTTGTTAAGAGTTGTTTACTCAAAGAAAATGGAGGTGAAACTTATGTTGTATGACTCTGACCCAACAATGCATGGATGAGAATGAAATGTATCACTTTTCGTTCAATGAATCCTATGTATGGGAGGGAGAGAGAAGTTTTCTGAATCAAACTTTGAACTACAAAACACAATTTCCTTTAAAATGCAAATGCAACAAATCACGCATCAATAACAATTCTCTGTTGCTTCTTTTTCAATAATTTCAACAATTGATTTTCAATTTTTTCGAAGACGAAAAATATTTTTTGAAAGAAAAACGTTGGTTCACTTTTCAAAAAGGACCCACACCATGATAGTGAGAGTACTGAAAATAAAAAACCAATGAACAAGCAATGATAAAATCCCAAACCACTCTTTCAATGAAAACAAAAATAACAAGCAAACCAATCTAGTCTTTTCAATTGCATAAGGAAAGTGATCTTTCAAACAATAAGCAAATGATAAAGACCAAGAAAACTCAACTTTGAACCGATCACTGATACTTAACTAATCAAACACACTCAGATTCTGAAATCAAAGAGTATGGTTTTGCCAAGAAAAGTCAAGAAACGAAATTCAAGACAAAAATGACAAGAAAAGCCTTGGAAATCCTAAGACTATCCATGCATGAAAATGAAGACAAGAAAGACATCAATCAATGGTCCAAGAAACTCTTATGAGGCACCTAGACTGATCTGGGCAGTTGAAGATGCCAAAACTCAAATCCAAAAGTTTGAAAAAATGGGTTCGTAGGCTGGGAGTGTTACACAGTGCGAGAATTAGTGATTCTCGCAGGTGACCCTTGAGAAGAGTGTGAGAACCTCGCACTGAACCTAAAGGCAGGATGAAAACTCTATAGATTCTTGTAGGCTACAATGAAGTCCAGTGCGAGAACCTCTGAAACTAGTCAAATTTTTGGAAAATGAAACAAAATTTGAAAAGGCCTCTGGACCCAGAGGGTCTATTAGGATATCCCAAAGACTCAGAGATTGATAGGAAAGGAGAAAAGTAAAACAAGAGAAAATGACCATATAAAAATATCAAAAACCACAATGAAATGGGTTATGATCCCCAGCGGAGTCGCCAATTTTGTTATCGGACTAATCGGTAGGTACAGACACTAACAGATCTCCCTAGATCCAACTGGATCTAGAATAAAACATGATAGGACATGACTCTTTCCCTAAGTTTTGATCATTGAATTAGCTAGTAGGAATAGACAAGTAACATACCTTTATATCGCTTCCTAGGGTCTCTGTTGCTCCCGCTTCGCTCCGGTGCTCTCGTGAGGTCAAGACCAAGACAACACAAACCAACCAAAGTGAAGATAGAAAAATATATTCAACAATCAAATTATGTGTATGATCAAGGAATTACACAATAAAGTGAGAATAGCTTTATGGGAAAGGGACATGCCACTGTATCATATTTATTGAATGTAAAGATTACAACCTGATCGCCTTGATGTCGCAAGATTCCTTTCGATGGCTCTTGGGCCCAACACACACACTTCCTCAATCCTTGTATGAAGAAGATCAAATCCTCTTGATAGACTTGCTAGAGTCTCCAAGCTACTGTTCAAGCTAAGTCCTTCACACAATTCTTTCACCAATTCTCCAATGAATCTT
>JZKD02S0353886.1:354658-372620 GCA_000966675.3 Picea glauca
TAGGAGAGAATGAGATAGTTACTTGGATAAGAATGATCCCACAATATCAGGGAATCCAGTACAAGGATAACCATTCGAATGCCAACCCATTCTTCTAGAAGATTCCCTTCTAGAAACATCGAGAATTCATCTTTTTCCATGCTTTAGGAAGAGTTCGCACCCTGGCTATTCAACACAGTGCAAGAAGTTTGCACCCTGTCTTAAAGCAGCCTGCGAGAATGGGTCATTCTTGCACCCAAATATATTAGCAGCCTGCGAACCTTCTTCAAAAATGAGTTTTTTGGGAAGAGATGAAAGTAACTTTTCTCAGGAGAAAGTTCTTATGAAGAGCCTGAGTACACCATCATCAACACATCATCATGACGACCAAAATCATGGGTAACAAGTATGTCATCCACAATATCCATGGGTTGAATTTTACATGTAGAGCAACCTCAAGGCTTTGAGGTATACCAGAAAGAGGCTCTTGTATGTAGATGGAAGAAGAAATCTTGGTGGAGAGTCTCCAATGCACACTAGAAGTGTGGTGAAAACTTTATATAACAGAGATATTGTATCAAAATGGTTACTCAGAAGTCCAGAATGATGGATTTCCAATCCATGACAAACACTCATGATGATCAGAGCTATATGAAGCCTTCATAAAACCAGTGTTCCAGAAAGACCAAAGTACAATGAGATCAAGCATTACATTCTCCGTGATGAAGTCCAGAAATGAGAAGTGGTTATCCAATATATATCTCCATCGATGAGAAGATAAGAAGACATTTTGGTAAAGCCTCTGTTCAAGATGAAAGAGTTTGTGTACTCAAGTTGGAGCTCGTGGAGATGACTTCCTTATTGAAAAAGGAAGAGATGACTCCCAGTTTGGGAGGGAGCACTAATATGTTATTGATTTATGGACAGTCATTTTTAATTTCGAAAAATGGTGTAGGATGAGTAGTTCCTTTCCACTTCAGAAAGTGGTTTTAGATTTCTGACGGACAGGCATTTTCTAGTTTGAAAAATGATCCAGATCGAATGATCATTTTCGTAATGAAAATGGTTCGATGGATTGCTAATGTACCATAGACAGTGATTCCTCTTATGTTTAACATAGGGAATGGTCTAGGACATTCTCTCTTCTTAACGGTCACTCCCAATAGTGGTCAAGAAGACTGGTCTGCCTCACTGAACAATCATTCTTTCAAAGCTCACAGTTGTGAGAAATTTGGAAGAATGGTCTGTTTTGGAGGTTGGTGCAGGAAAATCATTTCCTTAGGAAATGGTCCAGACAGTCAGTCCCTAGGGTAGATTCATTCTCTCTAGGTTTCACTTTGTTTAGTGCTGGAGGAATGGCCCACATTGGTGAATGGTCCAGACTCAACAATCAGGACAGGCATTCCCTAGGGAAGATTCATTCTCTCCAGGTTTCCCTTTGTTGAGTGCAGGAGGAATGGCCCAGATAGGTGAATGGTCCAAGATAAAAAAAATTGGGATATTTATTCTTCCTTGTTTGAGAAGAATAGTCCAGATAGATCATCATTTATGTTTTACTTTCTCAGGGTAGATTCTCTTCAAGATCTCACAGATGTAAGTGGAAGAATGGCCCAGATGATTCAGTTTATATATCATAACAATGTTTTTTGTGTAGGTTGATGATATGATTGTTATGGAGACCGTATGTCTCCGGACAATAAATGTGTACTACTGTAGTGGATGTGTTCCACTGATTGTGACTGATCAAGTATCTATGTGCTACTTGGTGTGGCAGTGTACCACTGGATTTTAGTTGTGTACTACTATGGATAGACACAATTGTGTTCTATTGAATGACATTGTTATGATCGCCTTGAAGACTATCAGTAGTGTTGGAATTGATTATCAGCTAGATGGATGAGCAATGGATAGATATTTCCCAGACGAAAAATGGTTCATAACATTTATTCTTCTAGGACATGTGTCTGGATTAGAAGAATGGATCTTTTGTCACTCTGTGGAGTGAGTGACTTATCCAACATCATGTCTCATTACTCAAATGGAGTATGGTTATGAGAGATGATGCAACTGATGATACTAATAGTGATGATGGTGTTGTATTTACTTCACACACACCTAGGATTTATTTTTCCTAAGGTTATTCCTTGTTTATTAGTCATAATTAGTCATTATCCAGTCTCCTATATTTTAGGGGAGAATATTCCACCTGGAGAATATTCTCTTTCAGTTGACTCTCTCTTGGTTATGTTTTGGACTCTCTGATCATCTCTTGTTACTCATGTTTAGTGCGCTATCCTTGGAGAGAGGTGCACTATATTATTTGGCTATCTAACCTAGGGTTTGGTTCCGAAATGATTTCCTGTCAAGGTTAAGGTGCTTGGGGGTGACTTCGGCATATGGTTGGGTGACAATAGTGATATTGTCTATGGTTAAATGAGCACATCCATTATATTCTAACATAACATTCCCCTCCCCTTCAGAGAAGTGTTTTCCACAATGCTTGAATAATTATGGATTCTTCTGTATAAAAGACTCATCTTCCCAAGTGGAATCTTCAACAGGTAGTTTCCTCCACTTAATGAGATGCTCTGAAATGGATCTATTCCTCAGTTGGCAAATTCTTGTGTTAATTATAGCTTCAGGCTCCAATATGATTTGTCCTTATTTTTCAATTTTTGGAAATATAGTTTGAACTGGGATCTTGTCACCTATAACCTTCTTTAAGCATGAAACATGGAAAACTAGGTGTACTCGTGAAGATGCAGGCAACTCCAATTTGTATGCCATAGTACCAATATTTTTCAACACCTTATAAGGGCCATAGTACTTTGGTGATAATTTATTATCCTTCTTAGCTTGCTTGAGGGACATCTGTTTGTATGGTTGTAGTCTTAAAAACAACCAATCCTCTACTTCAAAACTTCTTTCACTATATATTGATCCGCCTATTGTTTAATGTGATTCTATTCCATGGTGAGGTTATCCTTTAATATTTGGAGAACTTATTGTTGATGCTCGATGTGATCGTCCACTACTTGAACCTTAGATTTTTCTTTTAGATAAGAAGTTATAGAAGGAGGGTGGTATCCATAGAGTGCCATAAATGGTGTCATTTTTGTTGTAGTATGAAAGGAAGTGTTATTCCACCATTCTGTCAAGGGTAAACAATTGAACCATTGTGTTTGTTTATTAGAGACAAAGAAACGAAGGTATCCTTCTAGAAATTTGTTCACTATCTCAGTTTTTCCATGAGAGTGAGGATGTTAGGATGAACTATGATCAAATTAAGTACCCAAACAAGAAAATAATTATGTCCAAAAGGGTCCAGTGGAGATGGGATCCCTGTCACTTACAATAATATTTGGGCTTCCATGTAGCTTTTGAACTGTCTCCATGAATGTGGTGGCAACTGTACTAGCTTTGAAGGGATGAGAGAGTGCACAAAAGTGTGTGTGCTTGGTCAGTCTATCAACAATCACCACAATGACACTCTTTTCTTCAGGATTCGGTAACCTTGTGATGAAATTCATGGAAACCTCCTCCCAACGCTGACTTGGGATGGCTAATGGTTGTAAAATACCTGGGGTCTTAATTGTTTCCACATTATTTTGTTGGAAAACCAAACATTCTACCACAAACCTTTGAACATCAGTTTTAAGTCCATCCCAAAACAATTCCTTCTTAACCCTATGGTGGGTTTTCAAAAATCTAGAGTGCCCTCCTACCGGAGAGGTGTGCAATTCCAATACTACATTTTGTTTGAGTTGGGAGTTCTTACATAAATATAAGTGATATTTGTACCATATTGAATCACTTTTCCATGTAAATGTATTTGATTCACTGGAATCCTACTGCAACCTTTGAATGAGAGTCCACACGTTTTCATCATTCTTCCATTCATCCCTCACTTCTATTATCCAATCGGGTTGGATGATCAAGATAGCACAGAGAAAGGCCTCAACTTCTTCGTCCTTTCTTGAGAGTGCATTTGCCACAACATTTTTATTCCCTTTTTTATAGATGATTTCAAAATCATAGCCCAATATCTTGGTCACCCATTTTTGTTGTTCTTCTGAAGATAGTCTTTGTTCCAAGAATTATTTAAGACTATCATGATTTGTTTTGACCTTGAAGTGCCTACCTATTAGGTAAGGGCATCATTTCTTCAATGCATGTAGTATTTCCATCATTTCCTTATCATAAATGGGTTTGTATAAGTCCTTTCCCTTGAGTGGACGACTTTCAAAAGAAAGGGGCCTTCCTTCTTGCATTAGAACAACACCAATGCCATTTCCCGAGGCATCACATTCCACAATAAAGGTTTTTGTGAAGTCTGGTGTGGTCAAGACATGAGTTTTTCAAATATCCCTTTTAAGTTGTTCAAAAGATTGAGTTTCCATTGGAGTCCAATAAAATTCATACTTCTTAGTTAATTCAGTTAAATGTGTTGTTATTCTTCCATAGTTCCAAACAAACTTGCGGTAGTAACCTGTCAAGCCAAAAAATCCTCTAAGATTATTCAATGTTTTGGGAATCGTCTAGTCCATCATGGCCTTAATATTGTTAGGGTCTACCTTGATACCTTCATGAGAAAAAATATGACCCAAATACTCTACCTCCTTCACCCCAAAGAAAAATTTGTATGGTTTGGCATATATTTGTTTCTCCTTTAGTAGTTGTAGCACCTTGTCAACATGTCACACATGATCCTCCCAAGAATTGATATAGATTAGTGTATCATCAAAAAATACTAACACAAATTTTCGAAAGAAGGGCTTGAAAATGGAATTCATCAACCCTTGGAATGTGGAAAGTGCATTTGTAAGGCCAAAAGGCATGACCAAAAATTCATAATGGCCTTCATGAGTTCAGAATGTTGTTTTTGGGATAATTAGCTTCCTTCATTCTAATTTGATGATACCTTGAACAAAGATCCATCTTTGTGAAATAGATTGTTCCATGTAGTTCATCTAAAAATTCATCAATGAAAGGAATGGGAAACTTATCTTTAATAGTGATCTTGTTGAGCTCTCTATAATCTGTACACATATGCCATGAGCCATCTTTCTTGAGTATCATTACCACTAGTGTAGAGTAAGAACTTTGGCTAGGTCTAATGATTATGGACTCTAACATTTCTTCAACCATACACTCATTTTCACTCTTCTAGGCATAAGGGTATATGTAAGGCCTGATGTTAGGAGGAACACTCCCAGGAATTAGGTGAATAGCATGATCATGATTTTGAGTGGGTGGAAGACCTTTGGGAATATCTTCAAATACTTTTGAATGATTATAAATGATCCCTTGGAGATCTAGAGGAATAGATGGCTTATATATTTGAACATATAGTGAGAATAGTTGTGCAATTACAGTCTGATGCCCCATTTTCAATAAATTTGTCATGCCATTAGATCTTATAACCTTACTGGGTTTTCGTGGGATACCCCTTAACTCAATTTATTTTCCTTCCAATGAAAATTTCATGAAAATTTCTTGAAAATTGAAAGTCATTGTTCCTAATGATTGTAACCATTGGATTCCTAGTACAACATAAACACCACCCATGGGTATATAAATAATTGGACTATTCATTACATATTCCCCCATAGTAAGATTGAGCTTATTGCATTTTCTTGAGCAATTGATAGTTCATCCATCTGCAATCATTATTTGAAACTCTGACGCTGCATATACAAAGCAATTGAGATATTTGGATAATTTATAGTGAATTAAATTATGAGTACTACCAGAATTAGTTAGTACTATTAGCTTCTTTTTTTATATATCCTTCGATGTTGAGGGTTTGAGGAGTGATAATTCCAGCCAATGTATTACATGATATCGTGGGAGTCAACTCTTCAAAAGAAGTCACTTCTACGTTTTCATCTTGAGATGGTTCTTGTTCTTGTTCTTGTTCATGTTCTTGTTCTTCTTCCTCTTCACAATCTATGTAGAATAATTTCTTCTCACCACAATTATGTCCTTTACTGTACTTGTTTTCAAAATTAAAGCATAAACCTTTTACTTGTATTTCCTCCAATTTTTGAGGTGTCAACCTTGTAGGTTGAGTTGTTTTAGAATATGGTACATTATCCACTCGATAAATGTTAGGAGTGGTCCTTCTGGTAGCCATAGCCATATTTTTAATTTCAACATTTCTTGCCACCCTGAATGCATTCTCCAATGATTTGGGTTTTCAAAGGTGAACCTCATGTTTAATGTTATCCTTTAATGTTCCTATGAATACATCAATCATGTTCTCATCTGGAATATATGTTACCTTTATATTGAATCTTTGGAAGTTCTCAATGTGCTCTGCAACTAAACCCTTTTGCTTGAGATTTATCAATTGGCTAAAGAAGGTATTTCTCTTTGTATCCTCATAATGTGCTATTATTTCTTCTATGAACATTTTCCAAGTGACGAGTAATTTGCGAGAACAAAACCATCGATAGCACACAAATTGATTGGGTTCTAAATATAAAGAAGCAATTCATACCTCTTTTGTATGTGACACATCATGTAGATCAAATAATTTCCCCATCTGAAGTATTCATGTGATTGGATCCTTGCCATCAAACTTCCTCATATTGATCTTAGGAAATTGGTTGGTCTTCAACCCAAAGTTGGAGTTTCTCCATTCTTGATTCATCTTCCTTTTGTCCTCATCATGGATTTCATGGGATACATTTTCATTTTTAGTTGTCCTCTCTATTAGAAAAATTTTCAATCTTTCCATGATCTCCCTTTTTAAACCCTCCATATTAGTATCCAGTATTGCTTCCAACTTAGCTTCAATTGAATCCATCATCCCTTGTAGTTCATCTATTGTTACTGTCATCTTTTGTAAATCATTTATGTCTCTGCTCATTTCTTCACCTTCATCAAGAGTCCAAGTAGGATTTTTAGGAGGCTTAATTGGTGTAGAAGTTCCCTTTTTTGGTGGCATGTTGGCCAAGTATCACTTTTAAGCCTTGATTTCGAGGTGGTTCTGCTAGAAAATATTTCTTCTGCTTTATCTCCAAAATTTTGGCCCTTCTAGGTATGAAACTTTATTTTTTTATCTCTATGATACATCTTCTCTTCAATGCCACAAGTTTGATCAAAATTGGATATGCCAAGTGGAAGTTATGGTAACTTCCCCACACCTTGCTGAATTTTGTTCCTTACAAGAGAGAATACTTGTAAAGCGTTCCAAGATCACGATATATGATATTTGATTCTGAAACTTCTACCAGAAATACTAAAGACTTTTCACTGTCCAATGCAACTAATCTCACTTAATTTGGATACTCAGTGAAGAAAATATCATTGTTTTACCAGGAAGACCTGTTTGAGACTAGTTAATAAGACTAGTCAAATACCCTATCTTGCACAGGGTGTATCTAAAATAGTAGGATGAAAAAGAAGATGAAATTTTTATCAAATATACCTTGATAACTTCTATGAACAACCTCCATATTTCAGGTTTGAAATTGTACATAAAAAAATTTATAGCGAAAATGATGAGATGACTAAATTCAGGATGATTCAAGAACCCTATCTTACACAGGCTATATCTCAGAAAGTATAAGGCCTCAGGATCTGAAATTGTAACCCCATGTACCTTGATCCATCCACTAAATATCTTCCAACGGGTGCCTTTGGAAAATCTGTAGAAAAAATGTTATAGCAAAAATACCAAGGTGTCTCAGATGTAGCAGCGAAACCCCAAGACCTTGAGCTCTGATACCAAATGTTAAGACCCAAATACCAAGATAGAATAGAAAACCCTCAAAATAAGTACTCAATGCCTTGAAAAGGAGATAATTTCATATAATAATCCTGTTTGAGGGGAAACCTTCTTATACACCATATAGATTTCCAAATACAAGATGATTCCAAATGAAAAGGTCTCCTTGGTATATATAGGAGACTAGGAGGTATAACCACAACTAATGGACCCAAGCCGACATAAATAAAATAAAATTACTAATGTAATATGCCCTAATTAATGGGTAATGTTCCACTATTTAGGGCTTAACACATGCCCAATGGAATGTATCTGCAAACAATCTGTTGCTCTCTTTCTTACTCTTTCTTGTTAATCCACCAACCATAAAATTGATTTAATTATTCAAATTTTGATGGGTATTATGCTTACACCTACAATAGTATAGGTGTGACTTCTAGTTCTAACACGATCATTTCAGAAGTATTGGTAGGATGTCAGACAAAGTCCAGGCTAAGTCAAAACAAGTAGATACCAGTGTTTTTCACTCTGGTCTTATCAAGATGTTAATAATGGAAGAGTTAAGGAAAACTAAAACTAACTAGGAAAATTTCCTACCTATATCACATTTTCAGTTAGATATTTCTCCTACACCACAGTCCAAAAGACAAACTCCTACCCTTGTTGAGAGGATTGTGCATTCAAATTCAAGCAAGAAGAATAGAGTGACTAGGAGTGAGAAACTTGTCAAGGATATCGATGAAGCAGAAATAGGTGGTCCTTCACAACCTCCTAATAGATAAATTTCACATATGGAAGATCCTATCCCCATGGATATTCCTTCAAGAAAACCAAGAAGATTGAAAGGAAAAAAACTTGTATTTTCCCCACCAGTTGTTGCAGACAAACTCAAACCTAGAAGACCTTTTACTAGAGAAGAAACCAAACAACATGTCCTCATGAAGGATGATACATCAGATATTTCAGCCCAGCAAAAAGACAAACCTTAGTATTCTAAGCATCCCACATAATTTATTGACATCATCACTCCTCAACATGAAAGAAACCCTAAATTCAAAAGGCTCGAGAGGAAGCTCAAGGAAGCAAGAGCTGAAATTAACAAGTTGAAGAAGGAAGATTTGGGTTCTAGGATAAAGTTAAAGGAGATGTTGGTCATGTATGAGGAGATAATTGATAAAGCAAGGTTCATGGATAATATGTTTTTCCCCTCCACAGGAAACTCAAGAATGTCTATAGGCAGAAAATAACCCACCAAGTTGAAATCATAAAATTGAAGGCAGGGTTACAACCTTTCAGAGAAGATATGGAAAAAATAAACTTAGAAATGTTGGCCAAGGTGGCTACCAGAAGAAGTTCCAGAACAAAAATATAAAGACAAATGATCTTCTAAAACCAACATCATTTTTGTCAAAGTTTTTTGTTGCATGCATTTACAACATTTAATGATTGTTATGAGTTTTGAGCTAGACTTAGCAGTGTTTGTGTTTTTCTTCAAGGATATATCAGGATAATGATTTTTTAGCTTATCTGGACCCCTGGTAGAATTTTTATGTTTTGAAACTATTGCAAAAGGAAAACAGTCTGCTACAGGAAAGTCTGCATCGCATGGACTCATTGGCACTGTGAATTGGTTGTTTCAGGACAGTTTGTAGGACTACACTGCGAACTCAGGTTTTTGAGGATTTGGGAGGTAAAGGGAGTTGCCAGTTGTCAAGGGTAACTTGTACCATCACTCAGAGGATCAATTTCACTTTGGAAGGCCACCTACCTCAAGAAGCTACATACTTAAGGACACATCATCAAGTTGTTGAATACTATTGTATATGTTGCCAATGTTTTCCTTTAAAATAGAAGTTTGTTGTTTTTTGGTTGTACACTTGTTTCCATGCTTCCCTTAAGCATGGGATCCTATGAGGAAGTTTAGGGGAAGATTTTAAAGTTGGTTTTTGATAATTTTATCTATTTAAAGGGAATTTTAACAGTGAAAAAGGTTTGAATGGTCAAACAAAAAAATCTTATCTTTAGTATTATCTTTTTGTAGAAGAGTTTTTCCTAATGTATGAACCAGACCTAAGAAAATTTTAATGGTGGAAATCAATCTTATTCTCATTATAATCTAGTTTTTTGTCTGACTTTGATATCTTTCTTTATGAAAGGATTCATTAGGTTGTTGTTTCTTTATTGCAGTAAAAGATTTATTGTGATATTGCATGCAAATTTATCAGAGTAGTTTTCTATTTGAATTTAAGAGGTTCTTATTCAGATGAAATTTCTTTCATATGTGTGTCAAAAATACCTGATGTAAAATGATATACATATTACAATCTCCTTGCTAAGTCTTCCATCTATCAATTCTATCTCTTAAAACCCGATTTGAATCCATTCAAGGCCTTGTTTGCTGGTGTGTATTTCATGGATGAATCTGTGATTGACATCTTTTATTGAGTTTTACATCCATTTTCCACATATTTATAACATTATCCTTTAAATTTTTATGAGTACTAGTCTTACATCTAAAACAGTCTAGGTGTGACATCTAGTGCTAATATTTTTGGCGTCATTGTCGAGGAGTAGATTGAAGATGTTTACCTAGGTTATATGAAAAGACAATACTGATTTTGATTGTGTATAGAAATTAGTAAACAGAAGATTGCATAGTGCACTTGGTGACTCCAAAGTTTAGTTGTGGCTCCCAAGAGTAGACACACAAGGTCTAATCCACAGTCACCTCTGGCTGCACCTGAACCTGGTCCGGAAAAAATCATAAAGAAGGGAAAATCTTTGCAAGGAGCCTCCTCTTCTAAATTTTCAAGTACTTTTGGAGACTTACCCGACTCTTCTTTCCATACACCAGTTGTTGTTTCTCATGTTTCTCATTTACCTATCGTTGAAACTCCTATAAAGTCAAAACTAGGATATTCTCATGTAGAATATTCAATCTTTTCTCCTGAGATGAAAGAAGAAAATCTATAAAATTTTGATTTTCTTGCATCCCTTGAAATTGTAAAGTAGTTTCGACTTGAAATTTTGGACGATTTCCCTCTCTTAAGTTCTCCTTCTCCCCATCCTTTTAAATTTTTTGTAACTAAAGAAGAAGGAACCTCAATTTCTATTGAAATTCCCCCATCCTCATCCAAGATTCATCCACTTTCTATTAAATCTGAAGTTTCCCCACCTTATACTCTTCCTTTTACAAAACTACTTGTTATACAGATTACATCTTTACCTGTCAAGTCACCTTCTACTTCTCCTAGAATTAAGAGTCCTCATTTTCCTAATCAAATGACAGGGGTTAATCCTCCTCAAAACAAAATGGATGCCATTGTGGCTGATAAGTATGCACCATTAGTGCTTCCTCAACCTATGAATGCTCTTCCAATAGGATATTACCTAAAGTATATTCCTAAGTTCACAGGAGAGGAATATATCAATGCAAAATAACACATTGCAACATTTTATAGTTATGCTGATAATTTGAATATTGAGAATGAAGATGTCTAGATGAGGGTTTTTGTGCAAAGTCTTGATGGAGAAGCTAGAAAGTGGTTTAGAAGTCTATATCCTAGATCAATTGCTGGAATTGAAGCCCCAGATGATGCCTTTTTAAGACATTGGGTTGACAAAAAGGACTTCTTATATTACATCATAGAATTTGGGGCTCTTAAAAGGAAAGAAGGTGAATCTGAGTTAGATTTTTCAAAGAGATTTAACAAGATGTATAACAAAATTCCTACTAAGATTAAGCCTACTGAAACTTCTACTAAAATAACTTATGCAAGTGCCTTTGACCCAGAATTTTATCTTTTGTTGAGAAAAATAAGTTCTACAACATTAGCCCATATGCAAGATGTTTCTCTAGAGGTGGAATCAAACATATTGGTAGTAGATAAGTTAAGGGGAAAACTGATAGGGATAGAAGAAAACAAAATGTAGAATCCTCATCTTCTGATGCTTCAAGAACTAATCCCCAGGTTGATGAATTGACTAAGTTAGTCAAGTCACTTTATACAGAAGTGGAAAAACTAAAACTTGAAGGGAGGTAAGCAAATAGAAACCCCCAAGATTTTGGAAATAGAAAAAAATTCAGAAGGCAAAAAAATACACCTCAAATTCTTCAAAGAGATCAGAGAAATAGAGAGGATCAGAAGGTTCCAACCCCTCTCCAAAAAAATTTGGTTGATGATGAATAAGGATATAATGAAGAAGTAGATCAAGAAATTCATTGTCTGGGAGACACATCTGCTTCCCCTCATCTAATATAATCTCCTTATGAAGAGTCTCTAATGAGAAATCAACTAAATGAGTTAAGTAAATGAGAGAAAGTGAATGAAACTCAAAACAAATACAATTTGAGGTCAAAACAAAAAGAGGGAAAGACAAGTACATATAATCACCCTTAAAAATCATATACTCCTTCCAAAACAATGGTTGCACCAAATAAAGGAATAGAAGAACAGAACTATCAACCCATCATTAAAGCTCTTGTTCAAGAGACAAAGGAAATTCTGAAGTTCCAATCTTCTTTTAACTTTGAGAATGAAATGATCATTAAAAAATGAAACCAACTTTGAGCATGGTTTTTTGATTTCAAGCTCGTTAAAAAATGAAACCAACTACGAGGATAGTTTTGTGTCTCTATGGAAACCTTGTTAAAAAATGAAACAAAAGTTGCGAGGATAGTTTTGCATCTCTGTAGCAACCTCGTTAAAAAATGAAACAAAGATTACAAGCATAGTTCATGTTTCTGTTTCAAGATCGTTAAAAAATGAAACAAAGGTATAAGGATTGAACCTGGATTCTCGAGCATAGTTCTTGTTCATGTGTCAAGCTCGTTAAAAAATGAAATAGTTTTCCCCCTCTCTTTTTGAGTCAAGTACTTCGTCTATTATTTGAAGCTTCATTTCATTCACCTTTGCAGTTGGACGAAACAAATCTTGGGGGGCATTTTCTTATAGTCTTTGGAATTCATGCTAAAGTTAAGACACTATCTTCTTAAGCTGGGGGCTAAGTACCAACCATCCCTGGATTATGCGTTGGGAAGTCACAAGCATAGTTTTCTCTGGTTCAAGCTTATGTAGAAATTAAACCACCTACCTCAAGCATAGTTTCCTCTGGTTCAAGCTTGTGTAAAAATGAAATCAGGTCCAAGCATAGTTTTGGCTAGTTTTAAGCTTGTGTAAAAATAAAATTTATCCCAAGCATAGTTTTGTTTTGTTTTAAGCTTGCGTAAAAATGAAAACAATCACGAGCTTAGTCTTTTTTCTTTCTCATGCTCATAAATACCTGAGAATGTAACCGAGTAAAATTTCAGAATCGTAAAGGTTATAAAAAAAAGGAATCCCCTGGAGTTCCCTTTAATCTCTTTTCAGACTCTCTAAACATGAAAATATTGCTGAGCGATCTTGTTCTTTTCACACTCGTTGAAGTGTTTGAATAAAATGTCTGTTGAGCGATAGATTATCACTTTTTTGGTCTCATCAGACTACTTTACGAAAAAATGACATTTTGGAGTTTCGTTTAAGTGTTTTTCAGACTCTCTAAACATGAAAAACCCCTGAGTTTTCTTTCTCAGACTCTCTAAACATGAAAAACCCTTGAGTTTTCTTTCTTTGGACTCGTAAAAAAAAATCGAAAGGCCCATATGGTACCAAAACATTTCTTCCTAGGGTTCGTTAAACATACTCCGAGGGACTCATCTGAAGGATGAGCTTATAGTTCAAGCATATGTTATCCTCCTCAAGCTTGTGTAAAAATAAAGAGGTACTCGCCAGAAATGGTGGGGGGAAAATTGGGAAACAAATTTATCTAAACCTATATTCTATGGAAGATTCGCCTTGAACATGACACCCTTTCACTCACTTTGTGTCTAGGTTGGAAAATTTGCTTGTCTCTTGATCATACTCCTTTATAAGATTACATTTTGGTCTGTGATCCATTTTTTTGAGTCAATGTTACCAAGAAAATTGTCATGTCGATAATATGTTCAAAGAGAAGTTCAACCCGAAAATCCTTCTATTGCATCAACCATTTCTGCAATCCTTAATCCTTCTATTGTGTCGACCATCCCTGAGTTAGTCCTGAATCACTTGTTACTTTGATCTACTTCAAATCTTTTTACTCGTTTCATTTCATTGATGGAGGATACATTAAGGCCTTCCTGTGATGAGTATTTTCCTATCGACTTCAACTCGTTATCCAAAAATTAGACTTAGAAACTAATTGGTACCTTGGAACTTGCATGCCTCAATGGAAGTTTTCCTTGCTTTCAACAATGGGTTTTCATTATTGACCCCTGGTCGGGAGATTCCACCGAGTGTTTGACTTCATCTCACAAATTCACACTCATTCGATTGTATTAGTGTACCTTGGGATTCATTGACATTAATGGTGATTTCCATTGCACTTGTTAATGGTATACACTAATTATCGATAATCAAGTGGTTTCTACCATGTTTGACTTCAGAACATGTATTGACATGGTTAGATTTGTACTATAGAGTGGTGGAGATGAAGACCTTGAATCTTTTTTGACAAATTCATGTTGCATTGGAGTATATTCAGATTGTATTGTTGCATAGATCCAAAGTGTATGTCTCGTGGCTGTGTTCAAATTTAAGTCTTTAAGACATAGATGCATAGTTTATTTTTGGTGGCTATGTTCATATTTGAGACATATTGGCATGGATCCACACTATATGTTTGGTGGCCGTGACCTATCTTACTTGACATGGATCTTTGCATGTCAAAATTTATGCTTTGAGTCATTTGTATTCTGAGTAAGGGAATTCCTACCTCAGTGATGATATATTATTGTACTGTATTTCCTTGTTTGTTGGCAGGTTTCTGACCGACGTGTTCCTTGTTCCCTACACACACTCGACAAAGTATTTCAACTATCACTATGTTCTAACTTCGTACTTTGGGGGGATTACTGTTACACATTATTTTCATCACCCCTATGACCGTTAATGATGTACACATATTGTTGTGCCTCTTTCGTCACCTTGGTGAGAAAAACAGAGGTGCTTGCAAGCTCAGTTGGGTCCGCTGAGCAGGAAAACTATAAAGAAAAGAGTTAGGGAAAGAAAATAAAAACTACAATTAAGAATTAAACTAAGAGATGCAATAAAAACTAAATTCATGATCATAGGGACATAGAAACAAAAAGAACCATAAGACCCATGTCACCAATGTTTGAGGTTGATATATTAGTGAAAAAAAAGCACCAAGAAGAAAGGGGACTATGAGTCCCTTCTTCCTCCAAGGGAGGGCTCTTGGACCCCCACTAGCTAGTTCTTCTTACAACAAAGAAAAATGGAAAATGGTGATGAAAGAACTCTTTACAAATCCACTCAATGGGTGAGGTGGATTGTCCAATGTAATGTTGCCAATATGCTCTTGACAAGGATGGAGTCCTCAAGACAATAGAGGTAGCATAACATTACTTTGAATTCCTTCAGAAAATGAGGTGCATCCATAGCTTTTTATAGCATTCATTTGGGTTATTGTTTAACTGCTTTGTAGTGTGAAAAGAGGTCAATTAGGGCATTCTTAGGTCTTTGACCAGCCCACCAGTCAGATCTAGTCCAAATTTGAGGGTCAAATCGGCTTGGGAACTGAACCATAAGTGGGTGGGAGGCTGACCACTCTCATAAATGCGTCGTTTAGCAGGTGCACATCTTTTTGCGCTAACAGTCACGCATCGTGCACTTGTGCGTGAATTCTACATTCTTGTTCCGCGCATGCGCGTGCGCGCCCAATGCATGCATAATGCTCTTCAATTTTTCACTACTTTGTATAGTTTTTTGACCTTTTTGAATGTTGTGATATTAATTCAGGTCCATGGATGAATTCATCACTATTTGACGATGCTGAGTTCTTGTAACCACGTGCTGACGAAATTTCAGTGATAACAGATGCCCCCTGATGGATGAGGTTAGGAGCATACGTATAACTGAAATCCATCAATGTTTCTTCTATTGAGAATGTTTTTGTAAGAGAGAGAAATAGTGGGATCGTCCAGAGTGATCCGTTGGAGGGAAAAAGGAACCGGTAGGACCTGACCTTCCATGAGGTGTGTAAAAATAGAAAACTGTGTACAAACGAGGCAGGCATGCCCCATGCTCGTGTCATGTAACTCTGAAGAAAAAGATGACTGAAGTGTTGGTGTAGACAACTGTAGTGCCCTCGGGGGCGGTCGTGATACAGGCAGAAGACAATTCTGCAAATGAACATGCTCTGAATAGTAGGTAGTGATCGCGGTAATAAATAGCAACGATTGTGTGGGCATTGATGGCCCTGCCAAGTTCAGAGGTCTTTGGCAAATAAAAGAACTAACTGCAATAGTCGCAAAGTAAGACCCATCGTAACATGAGAAAATGTTGGCATCAAATTTTAAGGGGGTCAATGACAGCAGGGAGCAATAGTGTTTCAGCCTATGTCGTCCGAGATCTCTCATTGAGTGGAGAATGAGAATCAAGATACTGCTGCCCTCCTGGAAACTGTGCTGATGTTGACAAAAAGGGGGACGCGACTCCCAGAAGCCAATGGATTCATGAAATCTACTAAGGTGAGGAAGTGGCATAGATACATGGACGAGGTCAAGATGTGGGAAGACTCAAGACTACCCTTGGTTGGAGCATGTGTGAGAGAAAAATTGGTCGCAACCGTTCAACAAGGTCAAGTGTCAGGGGGACGACAAGACCGAGGATAAGTTGTGCCAGAGGTGGGACAAGGTGAACAAATTCAGAGGGCAGAGGTAAGTGACCTGTGGGGTACTCTGAAGATATGGACGATGCCGACAAGGGTGGATGAAAAGTAGTGCCCCAACCAAGGGTGACATGGGTTGCGGTGGGACAAAAAAGGAAAGTAGGTCACCCAAAGGTGACGACAAAAAGGGAATGTAATGACTAGAAATAAAGGTGTTTGTACAATAAATAACGAATAATTTTGGGGAGAAATGTACAAATACAGAAATGGGTGCCCCAGTGTGATATGGGTGGCCCATGTAGGGCATAATTTGCTCAGAGAACTGATGGAGGGTGGGGGCCCCATGGGTGGGGTTCTGTATGAGGTAGGCAAAATGAAGGGAAATTTGCAGATGGGAAAATGGATTGTGGATGAAACGGGGAGTTCATGATACTGTGGAGGTGCAGTCCAAAAATAGAACCGTGAAGAGATAATCTGGGAGTCTGTTGGGAAAGCTAGAAAAAATGAGGAGAAGGAGTATGTGGCTAATTCACGACATGATGTAAGACTATCAGGACTCCCATCCCTAAAGGGTTTTTGAAAAAATAGCATGAGTTTCAAAAGTGCAAAAGGGTGCTATGAATGGGACAACTCATGTGGGTAAGAGTACTACCAGGTGACAGTACCAAAGATGCAAATGGAGGTGTTGGTACTGCAGAGCCGAAAATGGGGATCCTAGAGGAAAATGTCAGAGGGTGTGACTGGAAATGTAAGTTAGATTCAGAGGGAATGAATACATGCCAGTACTGAGTATATACCTGAAGGGGTTGTGTTGATGTATGATGACCAAGTCCCTGCACACATGAAAACCAAATACCCGACGTGAACAATATCTAAAGAGAATCGAACATATGAGCATTTATTTGATAATTTTGAATATGCACATGCATACCTGAGTGTGTCATGGGCATATGCTCTGTCAGGAAAATGGGAAAATGATCACCAGATGGAAATGTTTGTATAAGAGGCCAAAGGTGGTTCGGAAAACAGAGCTTATGGGCTCGTTTATAAAAAAATGAAAGTGGGAAAAGGGCTTAGATATGGACGGTGGATCCATAATTCCATCCCAGTGTTACTGACACTATGGACGATCAGGCGGTAATTTGGGGGGAGGACATGTACATCCCCTTTGCTCAAGGAATGATGAAGAAGTATAATGAATCATATTCACAGGAGCATTGGTATGGAGTGTCAAAGGAAACTTAGGAAGATATGTGTGGCATGTCGCGGCTAATGTGTGGTGAACGTATGGAATAGATGGGCAATGGTGTGTATAATGGCTATAATCTGAACATATGGCGCAAGTGAATTTGGTGCGTAGCCCTTTGCTACTTGAGTTAGGGGAGGTTGTTAAGGTTCGAACCCGTACATAGGTAGATCAATGCATTCGGATGTAATAAAGGTCAATATTAATAAGAACTTTCAATAAAATAGAATAAGGTGGATGTAAGAAGACCTAATAGAAGCTTCCGCTTCTAGAAGGATCTTCCTCTAGATGCT
>JZKD02S0353886.1:383918-438006 GCA_000966675.3 Picea glauca
GGTGAGGTGGATTTTCCAATGTAATGGTGCCAATATGCTCTTGACAAGGATGGAGTCCTCAAGAAAATAGAGGCAACATAACATTACTTTGAATTCCTTTAGAAAATGAGGTGCATCCATGGATTTTTATAGCATTCATTTGGGTTATTGTTTAACTTCTTTGTAGTGTGAAAAGAGGCCAATTAGGGCATTCTTAGGTCTTTGACCAGCCCACCAGTCAGATCCATTCTAGATTTGAGGGTCAAATCGGCTTGGGAGCTGAACCATAAGTGGGTGGGAGGCAAACCACTCTCATAAATGCGACGTTTAGCAGGTGTGCGGATTTTTGCGCTAACAGTCGTGCATCGTGCGCCTGTGCTTGAATTCTGCATTCATGTTCTGTGCATGCACGCGCGCGCCCAATGCCTGCATAGCGCTCTTCAATTTTTCACTACTTTGTATAGTTTTTTTACCTTTTTGAATGTTGTGGTATTAATTCAGGTCCATGGATGACTTCATCACTATTTGATGATGTTGAGTTCTTGTAACCATGTGCTGACGAAATTTCAGTGATAACACAGATGCTTTTTCTTTAGAAGGATCAATGACCTGAATCCCTGAAGAATAATGAAGACATGTTTTCCCAGAAAGATGAAAATTATCTTTTCCCTTGTAAAAACCTTATAAAAAGGGATCATCGCACCTTGTTTAGTGTTAAGGGTATGATGATATAGGATATTAGTAGGTTGCACCATAGTGGTCTGCGACGTCATCACAATTTTCTCAGTGTTAAGGGTGCGACAATTTTCGTACGAGGGAGAAAGAGGAATTTCTCGAAAGTTCTAGAATATAAGCTTCGAGGGTGAGGTGGCCTCCAATCGGTTTGGATCTGAATCACATCCATGATCTCATAGGATCATCCTAACCTCCTCACCCTATTATTTTCATCTTATAAAAGGATAATATTTCTCATGGGAAAAGTTAGTTGGCTAGAGCTTGGTTGGAAAGTTCTTGAGTTTTGTAGCTTGGATTTTTTGGAGCTTGTATGTTGGCTTTGCGATTTGCTTTGTCAAGATAGACTTTTGATCTCAGAATTCATGGAGAAGAAGTGTGTGGGAAGAAAGGAACTGTTGGAAGGAACCTGACACCATCAAGGCATCTGGTTGTATCTTTCTTCCACATTCTTTAATACAGTGATACATTTATTTCCCATAAAATTGGTCTTATTTTATTGTATGACTCCTTGATCACATACATAGGTTTTGTTGAGTATGCATTGTTGCTTTCACTTTGTTGGCTTGTGTATTTTTACAGGTTCAAAATCCCATAATCCTTGGAACAGAGTGAGGATGAAACTAGCGAGGACAAATGACATTTAAAAGGTATGTCATTTATGTCTTGTTAGTTAGTATGCTTGATAATTAAAACTTCGAGAAAGTTTTATATTCTGTCTTGTTTTGTTCTAGTTTCAGGGTGAAATTAGGGATATTTGTTTGTGTCCCCAGTATGGTCACCAATTTTGTTATCGAACAAATCGGTAAGTGTGGACACAAACAGATCTCCCTAGTTTCACCCTAAAACTAGAACAAAACAAGACATAATATAAAACTTTCCCTAAGTTTTAATTATCAAGCATACTAGCTAACAAGAGATAAATGGCATATCTTTTAAACATCATTTTTCCTTGCTAGTGTCATCCTCACTCTGTTCCAAGGCTTATGGGATGTTGAACTTGTAAAAATACACAAGCCAATGAAGTGAAAGAAACAATGTATACTCAACAAAACCTATGTATGTGATCAAGGAGTAATACAATAAAATAAGACCAATTTTATGGGAAATAAATATATCGTTGTATTAAAGAATGTGGAAGAAAGATACAACCAGATGCCTTGATGTTTCCAAGTTCCTTCCAATAGTTCCTTTCTTCCCACACACTTATGCTCCAAGGATTTTGAGATAAACAATCTATCTTGACAAAGCAAAGCTCAAAGCCAACATACAAGCTCCAAAAACTCCAAGCTACAAAACTCAATAACTTTCCAACCAAGCTCTAGCCAACTAACTTTTCCCATGAGAACTCTTCTCCTTTTATAAGATGAAAAGGGCAGGGTGAGGAGGTTAGGATTATCCCATGAGATCAGGGATGCAACTCAGATCCAAACTGATCGGAGGCCACCTCACCCTTGAAGCTTCTATTCTAGAAGTTTCGAGAAATTCCTCTTTTTCCCTTGTACAAAAATCGTCGCACCCTTAACACTAAGAAAACTATGATGATTTCATAGGCCACTATGGTGAAACCTATGATGATCCTAGATCCTTTCACCCTTAACACTAATCAAGGTGTGGTGATCCATTTTTATAAGGTTTTTACAAGGGAAAAGATAATTTTCATCTTTCTGGGAAAATGTGTCTTCATTATTCTTCAAGGATTTAGGTCATTGATCCTTCTAAGGACAAAGTATAGGTGTACATCATTAACGATCATAGGGATGATGAAAATAATGTGTAACAATCTAGAAAATCAAAATTCCTGTCCCATTCCTAGAGTTGATAAAGAATGAAGATTTCAAGAAATGTATTTCAAAAATGTTGCAGCCTGAATTTTCTTCCCATTCAACAGACTCAGTTAACTAGAAGGATGAGAAACCTGTAGTTATATTGGGGCTACTAGTAGAAGATAGAGATGACTCCTCTCCTCCCTTGTACACCTCTTTGAATGTACATGATACAATATTGCACAATTGCCTTATGATTCGAGTGCATCCCTTAAATTAATTCCATAGGTTTTAATGGATGAATTGGGTCTGGAAATTACTAAATCATATCATGATTTGTATTCCTTTGACTCAAGAAAAGTAAAATTCCTTTGGGTGATTAAATATTTGGTTGTTACTCTCTTTCAACTACCTATGATGAGCATAGTCATGGATATTGTAGTTTCATATGTTCCTCCCAAGTTTGGGATGTTGTTGTCCAGATCATGGATCAAAATATTAGGAGCGACATTGAAAATGAATCTTTCTTATGCTATCATTCCAGTCTTTGGGGGTGAAAACAAAAGGTTGTATAGAGAAGAAAAACTTGCATATATTATTAGCGATGAAGGAAATCCAAAAGACCATCTCATATATGTTGTTGATACTGAATTAGTATATAACATTTTGCATCGTACTGATTTTCCTCAGTCACCATTGGAAATAAAAAATCAATCACCAACAACATGTGGGACATTCAGACATGGTGCTCAAACTTGGAAAATGTATTCTGATTGTGCATCTTCCAAAGATAGTGTTGGTGCTAGAGTTGTTTTCATTTCTCCTTATCAATATGTCATAATCTTGTCTTTCAAATTGGAATGTGAAACCACAAACAA
This sequence comes from Picea glauca, assembly GCA_000966675.3. Lineage (NCBI taxonomy): Eukaryota > Viridiplantae > Streptophyta > Pinopsida > Pinales > Pinaceae > Picea > Picea glauca. The sequence goes on from JZKD02S0353886.1 coordinate 387,274, forward strand.
CATTGCAGAATATGAAGCCTTAGTTTTGGGGCTTAGAGCTACAAAGGACACAAAAATTGAAGAATTATCAGTTTTTGGAGATGCAAAGTTGATTGTGCATCAAGTCATAAATATCTATCAATCAAAGCATCCAAGACTAAGAACTTATAGGAATGAGGTATGGGACCTTATTGAAAATTTCTTCCTAGCCTTCGACATATCTTTTGTTCCCATAGAGGATAATGCATTGGTTGATTCCTTAGTTGTTTCTGCTAGTAATTTTAAAATCCCACTACCTCCCAGACCTAAGTATGATGTTGAGATAAAATATAGACCTTCTATACCTGATAATGTCATGCATTTGAAGGTTTTTGAAGATGATCAAGAAATAATGATATTTCTAGAAACAATAGATGAATTTTATTCTCTTCATATTGACCAAGATTCAGATGATGATAAAATTATGCATGTTGATAAATTTATGAACAAGATTGCAGATCACAAAATTGTTCAGTTTCCAAGCAATTATATTCCTAAAGGATTAGTTTCCTTGGAGATATTATTTGATCACAATGATGTAGTTGTGAAAGTGGGTGGTTCAAGTGAAAATGTTGATTTGACAAAGTGTAATATAGGTACTGAAGAGGAACCTAAATATGTCAAGTTGTCCAGTAGTTTGTCAGAAAATGAAAGGGTTGAATATATCAAACTATTGAAAGAATTTGTCGATGTCTTTGGATGGAAGTATGAGGATTTGGAAACTTATGATACTAGCATCATTGAGAATATAATACCTTTGAAATATGATGCCAAACCATTTAGACATAAACTAAGGTAGATCAATCCTATGTTATTGCCCATTATGGAGAAAGATGTCAAAAAATTGATTGATGCCTAGATCATTATACCTTTGAGGTATTCTGATTGAAAATCTAATCTAGTCACTGTCAGAAACAATAATGGTGAGACCAGTCTTTGTGTTGATTTCAAAAACTTAAGCAGTTGTTCCAGAAAAGACAGTTACCCCTTACCTAAAATGGAGCATATCTTGCAAAGGGTGACAAGCTCAATAAGGATGTCAATGATTGATGGATTTTCGGGCTACAATCATAATTTTGTATTACCAGAGGACAGGGAAAAGACAACATTTACCACTCCTTGGGGTACATTTATGTATTCCAATATGTCTTTCGGTCTCATGAATGTAGGGTAAAATTTCCAACGTGCAAAGTACATTTCATTTATTGGATAAAAAGATAAGTTTGTGGTTATCTACTTGGATGATATCACAGTGTTTTCAAAGTCTGATCAAGAGCATTACCAACATTTGGAGAAGGTGTTCCTAAACTGAAGAAAATATGGGTTGTCACTTAATCCCAATAATTCTCTTTTTTCCATGAAAAAAGGTAAGTTGCTAGGACACATTGTCTCAGATGGAGTAAAAATTGACCCAAGTAGAGTAGAGGCTATTAAAACTCTTTCTCTCCCAAGGTCCAAAAAAGAAATTTATTCATTCTTAGGTAAGATCAACTTCTTGAGGAGATTTATATCTAATCTTGATGAGTTAGTCAAATATATCACATCCATGTTGAGAAAAGGGAATGAAGTAAAATGGACACCAGAAGCTAGGAGTTATTTTGAGAAAATAAAGCAAGCACTGGTCGATGCACCTGTTCTAATCAGTACTGACTACTCAAAATAATTTTTTCTTTTTTTCTTTTGCCTCAAATGATACATTAGTTGTTATCCTTCTTCAGAAGAATTCAGATGGAATGGAGCATCCTATTTCTTTTTTCAGTAGGGATTTGAGAGATGTTGAAGTCAAATATGACAACATGGAGAAACAATCTTATGCTTTGGTCAAATCTCTCAAACCTTTTAGAGTATATGTTCTTCACTCCAAAATTATTGCTTATGTTCCTTCAAGCTTTGTAAAAAAAATTATGATTCATCCTGATATAGATGGGAAAAGAAGTAAATGGATTACTAAGAATTTATAGTTTGATCTTGATATGATACCAACCAAGCTGGTGAAAGGTCAAGGTTTAGCTAGATTGTTAGCCGAATCAAATTATAAGGCACTGGGAGTAAATTTCATGAAATCTAATTCTATAAATCAGCAAACTGATATTCCTAACAACAACTTGCAAATCAGCTTAAAATTGACAAAATGTAGTTGGTATAAGGACCTCATCTATTTCTTGCAAAATTTGCATCCTCCTACTAGACTTGAGAAGACCAAAGTGAGGGATTTGAGGCTTAAATCAGTCAGGTATTGCATTGTTGATCATATTTTGTATTGGAAAGATCCTGTAGGGGATCTTTTAAGATGTTTGGATCCAGAAGAGGCAAAAAGATCTATGACTAATTTTCATGAGCGTCTATGTGGAGGTCATGTTTTTTGGAGGACTACAACATACAAGATACTTAGAGATGGGTAATTCTGGCCTAGCTTATTCACTGATGTATGTGCAAAGATTAGGACTTATGAAAAATGTCATAAATTCTCAGGAAACTAACAACTCAAATATTTTCCTCTGAATCCCATAGTGGTATCTAGCCCTTTTCAGTAGTGGGTATTAGACTTCATTGGAGAAATTCATTCAGCCTCAAGTGATCAACATCGTTGGATTTTGACTGCTACTGATTACTTCACCAAGTGGATAGAGGAAATTCCCACTAGAAATGAAACACATAAAGTAGTTATTGGATTCTTGGAAGAAATTCTATCAAGGTTGGGTTGTCCTACAAAAATTGTTACTAATAATGTTGCAACTTTTAAAGATGAGCCTCTGGTGAATTTTTGTGAAAATTTTGGGATTCAACTTATCCACTCTACTCCATATTACCCTTAGTGTAATGGCTTAGAAAAATCCTCCAACAAAATCTTAGTGAAGATCAACGGAAAGTTGTTTGAGGATAATAAAAATTCATGGGATTCAAAGCTAAAGTTTTCCCTATGGGTAGATAGAGTAACCACAAAGAGATCAATTGGTACTACTCCATTTCAGTTGTTCTATGTAACTGAAGTTGTTTTTCCTACTCAGCTAGATTTACCTGTGGAAAAGTTTCTTCAAGATCAAGAAGGGGAACAAGATGGCATGATCAGGAGGATGCATCAACTTATGAAAGTACAACAAACCAAGGAACAACTTTTTGACAAACCGCAAAGCCATCAACAAAAAATCAGAGAAGATTTTTACAATAAGGTGAAGAAAGAAGATTTTGAGTTTGGAGACCTCATACTCAAATGGGATGCACAAAGGTAAGATAAGGGAAAACATGGTAAATTAGAAGCCCCGTGGGTTGGTCCTTTTAAAATTTCTGAAGTTTTGCAAAATAATAATTTTAAGTTACAGAACTTGGAATATGTTGAATTTCCTGGTGGCCCAGTCAATGGGCATTTTCTAAAGAGATACTTTTTCTAAAATCCATAAGTGGCTTCTTTTCATTGTAAATACCAGTCTTTAGTTAGTTTTATTTTCTTTCAATAATGACTCCTAGTCCAATGGATAAGGCATTGTAACTGCATGTTCTTGGAACCTCACAGGGAGGTCTCCATCTGCAGTGGAGCCAGATGTTTACACATATGATGTGTAGGAGATAAAAACACCTTGGTTTTTTCTTATTTGGAGTCATAGGGGTTTTAAGTCTTATACTTTGGGTCATTTTGTATGTCATAACTCAATGTTTTGGGGTTTTTATAAGTATAGGATTGTCTTAGTCTTGTTTTCAAGCTTTAGTGTCATAGGATTATTCATCATGATAAGAATAAGGGTTCTTATGAGTCACACTCTTGGTATAAAATATCATCATCATGACATGTCTTGTCACAAAAGGTGAACACAAGTTTCCATTATGTCACTTTCTAACCGTTTAGAGATCAAGTCAAAGGTCAGGTTTATTTGTTTCCAACTCACCTAAAAGTTCGTAGCATACTAAGAAGTACCTCATGCACTTATCTTTCATTATTAATTTTTGGAAATGTTTCAAGGGGAATTTAATGGTTTTCAGTGCCTTCATCCATTTGATTTTCAAAGATTATGTCACAAGAAAACTCTAACAATTTCCTTGAAGCGCACTACTGGATTATGAAATTGGCACTGTAAATTGGCATTGCAAACTAGCGTTGCATACTAGCGCTGCAAACTAGCTGAAGGAGACCGTTCAAGTTTGGATGCCTTTCTCTAAGACCAACTCAGGTTCACAAAGAACCAACATCAAATCCAGATGCATCAAGTATTCCTTGACGATCTGCATGTTTTTTAAAGCTTGACAAAGGAGTTAATGTTGTTTTGAATTACTAGCGCTACGAACTGTTAAAGTCCATTTTCTTCCAACTCTCAAACCCACTGCTATGGAACTCTAAAATCTTCCCACTAGTCAAAACTATTATCTTAATCTCACCTTATCATTTCTTCTACAAACAATCCATTTGTCCCTCTTATATTTCGTTTTAAAGTTTTCTCCATTTCATACCACTATTGAGTATAAGTGTTTAGATCAAGTGAAATCCAGGTAAACAAGCTCTGTCATCAAACCCTAAATTTCTTGTTTACCCTATTTTTCAAATACAAACTGTCATAATAATTTACAAGAGGAGTTTTTCAAGCAGTGATTATGGACAGACATCAAAACAAGAAGACTCATAAGGGGGGAGATATTGTGAGGACTGAACCATATGATATGCAACTCATTAACTCTAAATGATTGTTCAGGGAAGATTTTTAGAGGGTGGTTTGTCTTAATTTTTGTCAAAAGATGCAGAGAGGACATCCTGAAGTGGCCAAAGAGTTTTCACTTAATTTTAATGGGACAAAGAATAAAGTGGGAATGTTGGAGTTTGATATTTTAGAGCATTCTATCTCTGTAGAAATAGAGATACTTGAATATGGTGAGAAATGGTTTATATCCATGTCATTAAACTCTTCCTTCTCAAAATAATTCCTTAAGCCCGAATATCAAGAAGACAACTTGTCTAAAGGAGTTACCAGAAGTCACATGTTGGAATGTTTTGACAAGATGCTTAGGGTCATCCAGAGGTACTTCACATGTGAATGGAGGTTCAATATGGTATACCAATACCACATCAGATTACTGTTACACTTCACAAGAAAATAATCCTCTTCATATTACCTTGAGCCTTCATAGCATAGCTTGAGTGGTTATATTCTAGGGATACCCCCTTTGTTCTATGGAGGAGAGCCAACCTCAAGTGAGCGAGGCAAATTTTGTGGTGACAATGGAAAACCCATGTTAGTTTTTGCAAGGTTGAACTTGTGATTTGGGGCTTTATCACTTGAGTGCTACTTTGGGCAGTAACATTTCCAATCCCACCAATCGTATGAAAATTGGACCTTGTAATCTTGAGATATATTCAATGTAGTGAAAATAAATTTAATAAGGTTTTATTATTAGGAACAACCCTTAACTTGTATAACATTTTCCTCTATTATTCTTATGCCTTTTTGTCGAAATTTTGAGTAGATATAGTATTGTATTCTTTCCAACCCTTCAGGTCACACTAAAATTGGATATCCCTATACAAAGTTATGTGTCAAACCATGAGAATCGTTATCTTTGATACCACTTGAAATGAACATAAATCATTGTTAGAGTTAATTCCCATTTCACCTCTATCTGATGTAAATTTGATTAAATTTAGTCATAGGACAAGTGTTGTTTTGTGTTCGCTATATAAGTGAATGTTGTCTTAGGTTATTATTTTCTAGTAGTCGATTTGTAGGTAGATGTCCCATGTTGTTTTTCTTACATAACTAGTTTGAAGGGAGTTGTTACTCCAAGTCCTTATATGTACCTGTATGCTACTCTAGTTCAATAATTGAAGAGTATCGATATTGTTTTTTGTGTTCCAACTCATATGTAAACTCCATTTGTATATTGACGATTCTTTGAATTTCATATGGTATCAGAGCAGGCTCGAGCATTTTTTATTCTGGAGACTAATCGTTTAACCTGATATACTATGTAGAAGAGATACCAATCAATTAAGAAGGACATAGGTTGAGTAAGTAGAAGTCTTCATCCAAGGAGAGTCACCAAACTACAAAGATAATTCTACAATTCAAACGCACCATGCCAACAACACATTGACCTATTAGAGGAAATCACATTTTCAAAACTAAATGGTGGGTTTGCCAATAAGGATGGAAATTTCCTTCTTAAGAACAAGCATGTTTTCCACCAACGTATTTGGAGATTTTCTCTTGACATGTAAAGTGAATAAGAAAGGATCATTTTTTATCCCAAGAGGAATTTTTTTTAATTACGTTAAGCTACAATCTATGCACGAGATTAAAAAGTTTGTTAAAACCTAGGATTAATTTTTACCATCTGTTGGAGGTGAAGAAATTTTTCCATCATATATTACATCTTTGTTAATTGTTGTTATTTTCTATGGAAGAGTTTGTCAATTACCTTTGTTAGCTGTTGTTATTTTTCTAGAAAACTCTACTAATTATCTCAAGAGTATCCTCTATAGAAATCCAACTTAGGTGATGGCCATGTCATTACCTAATTCCATGTTCATGGGCAAGATGACAGGTACAAACTACACTAACTGGAAATTAAGGATGAAGGTTATCTTCAAACTTATAAAACTCTTAAATGTTGTTTTAGGAATTTAAAATGGACTTGATGATGTAACTTTGCAAGCGAATTTTGATGAAAAATATCAAGAGGGACCGCTCTTGATCAAATTGTTAGTGTCTGGGATAATTTGAAAAAAAAAGGCATGCGAGTGTTGATGATGCTATAGAAACACATCATATAAATCAATAGTATACATTAAAAAATATTCAGGGTGAGTTTGTCCCCAATTACCTTACAAAAATCAAATACTTCAAGGATCACCTAACGATAGTTGATGATGGTGTCATATATAAGGAGATTGTCACTGTTACCATCAAAGGTTTTCCTTCATCTTATCAAATGTTCGTCACCATATTAACCATTTTTGTTACATAATAAACAAAATACCCATGGTAAAGAGGAACAACCCACTGCAACAACATTTGCAATAAAATCAAGAGGAAAGTTCAACAATAACAAGCCTAGTTTGTCAAAAGAGTAGAAAAAAATTAAAGGAAATGCTCAAATTCCAAAACAAGAACCTGAGAGAAACATTCCAAAAAAAAAATCCACATGATTCTATTGTGCTAAGTCTATTCATATGGCTTGTGAATGAAAAAAGAAACAACGTGATTAGAGGCAAGGACAACATATAGTAAATTTTGCAGAAGAAATCTGTGCTCTTGAGGAGAATTTTATGTCCATGGTATCTGATAATGTAGTTCCATTAGAATAGGTATACAATGATTCTTGTGCCTCTAGGTACATGACATATCAACATGAATGATTTGACTATCTTAGTGTAAATAATGGTTAAGGGGAGACTGTATCTTTAGAAGATGATTCTAAACGGAATAATAGCCATAAAGTTGTCTAGTGGAAAAAAAAAAATCATGATGTTTTATATGTGTCAATGTTGAAAAAGAACCTACTCTCTACAAGTCAAATAACTAAGCTAATCTTGAAAGTTAAATTTGATAGTGACAAGTACATAATTAGAGATACAAGGAACCAGAAAAAAGTTGTCATTGAAGGTATACAAGAGGGAGGACTATATAGTATTTTAGCATATACTACTCAATCCTACACCATTGAAGATAACTCTATCTATAAGTTGTGGTATCAAATACCTGGGAACATTAATGTGTAGTCACTTATTTATATGAAGAAAATGAATTTGGTATTCAACCTTCCTCAAGTTAGAGAATATCTCAGAGTTTGTGAACCTTGTGTAATGGGAAATCAACATAGATATGGAGTTTCCATATATTCAACATGAAGAGCAAGAAAAACATTGGAGTTCATCCATTCTAAAATTTGTGGGCCAATGAAGTCTTGTTCTATGAATTGTTCAAAAAGTTCCTCACCTTTACTGATGACTTTTCAAGAAAAACATGGATTTATTTATTAAAGAACAAGTCAGAGGCATTTAATGTATTCAATAAATCTTTTTCATGGTTGAGAAGGAATCTTGACAAAATATGCAAGAAAGAAGGTCATACAATGGTGGATTGTACAGATTAGCTATGTTCATGAAATTTTACAACATCATGGAATAAAAAGACAATTCATGTTTTCTTAACTCTTGAGAAAAATGGATTTTCTAAGAAGAATAATTGTATGATTGTTGAAATGGCCATGAACTTACAACACACCAAACCATCCCGTCAAACCAACATTTCCTTCAATGAAGTATTCTTTCATATTTTGGGTTTTAGTTTTTAAATTCTTCGTTAAAAACGTACTTCAATTTAAATTTGTGACATGTAATTCAATACATTTAGGAGTGCAATTATATATTAGTAATAACGAATAAGATTAATATTAAGGACTAAAAATTTACAAGGTTCTTTATTTTAAATTTAAATATCTTTTAGAGTTTTTTTTAATATATCAGTTTTATTTTTAATTTTTTCAATTTCAATAACTGTAGGTGAAAACTTTAGCCATACCAAAAACACATATCCACATTTAAAAAAATATCATATTTCAGAAATTTTTCTATAGAGATTGAGTGAACCTAATGGTTAAGAATATGCATTTCCTCCTTGAATATCATAGGCCCCAATCCATAGGAAGTTAGTGTTGAGCACACACTAATATTGAGAGCGGGGGTGAATAATTATAAGGATATGTTTTTCTTTTTAACATTCATAAACCATAATGAAGGAATCACATAAATGTAACAATTAGAAGACACAATATTTAATGTGGAAACCCTTTCGAAAGAAAACCACAAAAAAAATATTTTTTATGATTTGTAGGCACCAACCTATGGTTATAAATGTTTGAAGACACCAACCTACTGGAGACACCAATCCTCACTGATGTTTGAAGGAACCGAACTATTGGAGAGACTGATCCCCTCTGTTATTTGTATGCACCTACTAGAGACACCAATCCCGACAACTGTTTGTAGGCACCAACCTACTAGAGACATTGATCCTCTATGTTTTTTGCAGGCACCGACCTACTAGAGACACCAATACCCACTTTTTTTTGTTATGTAGGCACAAACCTACTTACAAGTTTACAAGTTCTTCATATACATTTTCTTCACTGGTATTCTTATTGCTTATGTATTCACCAAATATTCTCTTCACTTGTTTCTTTTTCTTTCAAAAGATCAGTTACGCACTTGCTACTTCTGCTTTCGCTAGATCAACTCAAAAATCACTCCTGAATTTTCTCTGCCTTCACCAGATTTTTTTGCTTCTTCTTCTAGTTATACATTAGATATGCCTTTACAAGTTTTGCTTGTTGAATTCCAAATCTATTGACTAGAACACCATATCTGATCTTCACTAATATTTAATTGTTTCTCCTTGAATGATATTCAATCATCACTCTTCAAATGATATGCATAAGAACATTACATTTTTACCCACACACATTATTTCTCACAATTATCTTCTCCTTTTATACTTTATCATTAGTTCTACATAAAAAAGTCATGTTCATTTGAAAAGACACGACTTTTATTAAACAAATAATTAATTTCCCCCCTTTTTATTTTATTTATTTATTTTTCAGCATACTGTGGGTAAAATACCACCATGGGTTTTAAAATCATGTGAAAATACCATGTGATATTTTAGTCCACTTCCACTTTTAACTTTTTAAATCCACTTTCATGTTTACTCCACTTTTGTGTAACTTCATTTCTAATCCACTTTCATGTTTTACTCTACTTTTATGTAACTTCATTTCCAATCCACTTTCATGTAACTTCATTTCTAACCCACTTCCACTTTTGTATTTATTAAAGTCACATTTCCTTTGAATATTTATATGTGAATACTTACTTACCTTTGGCATCAATGGCAATGATTTATTCAACAAGATCCCCCTTTGTCATTGATGACAGCCATGTACTCAATAACATGTAATCCTCTAGAAATATAAATAATTATCCCTTTTCTGCAACTCTCTCGTTATCTATAATTCTCCTCCCCTTGTATGCAACTTTCCCCCTATTTGTAATTCTCCCCCTTTGACATCAATGGAAAAGGTATGCTCCCCCTAATTTTTGTTTATTCATTGACGAGATGAGAGGGATATCACTCCTAGATTCTGTATGAGATATTCAAATATTTTTCTAGGAAGGGGTTTGGTAAAAATATCTAAAACTTGTTTCTTGGTGGCAATGTATTCCAGCTTGACACTTAGTTCGAATACCTATTCTCTTAGGAAGTTGTACTTGATGGGAATATTCTTCATCTTTGAGTGTGTAACAATATTATTTGAAATTTTGATTGCACTTGTGTTGTCACAGATGATTGTGATTGGATGATCATATTCTACCTTGATATTTTGTAGTGGTTGCTTCATCTAGAGAATTTGTGTGCAATATTATGCTGCTGCAATATACTCAGATTTTGTTGTGGATTGAGAGATTGAATACTATTTCTTAATCAACCAAGACACTAGACTGTTGGCCAGAAAGAATGCTCCTCCACTTGTAATATTTCTATCATCAACAATGCCTACCTAATCTATATATGTATATGTTGTTAGAGTAAAATATTCACCTCTTGAGTACCATAAGTCGAATCCCTTTAGATATTTGAATATCCTCTTTATTGCTTGCACATGAGTTTCTTTTGGTGCATCTTGAAATCATGCAACCAATCCTATTGCTTGAATAATGTATGGCCTTGATGTCATCACATATAGTAGGATTCTAGTCATTGACCTATACAATGTTTTATTTGCTTCCAGATATTCATCATTTTTGTTCAATTTACAACCAGTGACCATAGGTGTGTTGACTGGTGTACAATCTTGCATTCTGAATTTCTTCAACATTTCCTTAACATACTTGGTTTTTAAAATGAATATGCCTTTGTTAGATTGATAAATTTGTAATCCAAGAAAGAATGATAGTTCACCAAGCATAGACCTCTCAAATTCCTTTTGCATTTCTATTAAAAACTCTTGTGTTAGGGATCTAACCCCTTACGTAGGTAGAACAATGTATTCTGATGTAATAAAGGTCAATATTAATAAGGCCTTGCAATAAGGTAGAATAAATCGAATGTAAGAAGACCTAATAGAATCTTACACTTCTAGAAGGATCTTCCTCTAGATGGTTCTCTTGATAGACATATTTAGTATAAATAGGAGTCGAGGGTATGAGAACCCTAGCTTGGATATTATTGTAATAGAGATCTGCTCAACTGGAGGTTTCCCCCTTGAAGAGGCATGTGAAAATTGCTCTCAGTAATTGAAGTTCTCTTTCTGGTGCTATTCTGATATCCTTTCAGTATTATTGTGGTATTATTCTGGTTATATTATTGGCCATCTGCCATTTATAGCATTTTATTTTTGCTCTACATACTTTTTATATCTGAAATATTACAAGTGGTATCAGAGCACTTTCCTTGGCAGAAAATTGTGGGTTAAATTTTTTCCAGGGTAGAGACATATTCAAGCGTCTTTAAGCCACAAAGATATGTCGTTACACTCATAAACCCATGGTTGAGGGATTCATACACGCAGGAAATACAAGTGGTTCTTAAGTGTACATCTGTTGGCCACCCTTGTAACCCATGTTGGTACCCCTTTGAGTGGTAGCGCATCAGACAACACCTGTGTACAGATCAACCTAGATTTCTTGAAGCCCTCTTTAGAGAAATCAATCGGTCGCCTGACTACTATAGTTCCACTGAGAACAACACTCAGGAAGATACTCTCTAGTACCTAGGTAGTCGGGTAGTACAGCTAAGGGAACGGTCTAGCCTCCTTAGTTAGTTCCCTGAGATATTGGGTCGAGTACTACTATTGGACCCCACACGTATATCAAAGATCTATAGCACAGGGAAAACCCTTGTTTGTAGAACCCTTGAATACCTAACCCCTGGGGATGGAAACAAAAAAATTAAAATAGACAAGATATATTTCCATGCATCTGTGTTTGGGTTTCCAAATCACTACACATTTCTTCCTAGTTAAGCATTTAGGCATTTCATCACTGCACTATTCTTCAAACAAGAGTATAACTCCGCAGGTGTAAAAACAAAAAAAAACAAGTCTGGAAATTTTTGCACCATTATTTGAGACCTATTCCATTGGATTTATTTCTTCTCCCTTATCACATTCATACATATCATTTTTCAACAAAAGTTTTTACCCCACCTGCCCCGTTTTGGTTCCCTCGTCATCATGGCCCATACCCATAGACAAGGTTTGGAAGCTCACTTCAATACCTTGCAATCTAATTTCACAGAGACCCAACAAGAAGTGAAACAGCTCAGTGCCAATGTTGTCGCCATCAATAAAACCATGCAGTCCTCCATCGTTGCCTCAATCGAGGAACTCAAATAAGACATGACTACCCAACTTGAATCTGTCATTTCGATGATCTGCACCAAGATGCATATCCCTACAGATAACCCTTTATCTGACCCACCCCCACATACCGAAGCTAAAACTTCCTCTCATTCCCATAATTTTCAACCCCATCACTTTTAGCGTGACCTGCGCCTTTCGTGGGTGGATGTGACCAAATCTGATGGCTCAAATCCCACTGGTTGGGTAACCCAAATGGAACATTATTTCTCTTTATATGACATTATAGATGACTTGGCCAAACTTTAGTATGGTTTTCTCCATCTAGATCAAGAACATTGGCAATGGTGACAATGGAGAAAAATTTCCCATCAAGGGTATATTGCTTGGACACACTTTGTGGAAGAGCTTTATGAATGATTTGACACTAACACCAACCATTTAGGACTTTTGACAAAGTTGAAACAATCCAGAATAGTGGAAGACTTTATAACTTCTTTTGAGCGCCTGGATTTTTGGACAGAGGGCATGTCTGATGCCTTTTTCCGAGAATGTTCTATCAGTGGCCTCAAGGATGAGATTCATGCCCATGTCCTCATGGCTCAGCCTCAGAGTTGGGTGGAGGCTACTAAAAGAGATAAAGAAGCACAACAGGTTTTATCTTCTCAAAACTAGAAACCCTCCTTTATTCCTCGCACTAAACCAGTAAATCCCACTACACCCTCTGGTCCACTAAAGATCCAAAAATTGACTAGAGCTGAAATGGTTGAACGCCAACTCAAATTCCTTTGTTATAATTGTGATGAAAAATATTTTATGAGACACAAGTTTAAGGAACAAAATATTTTTATGGCCATCTTGAGGATGTTTCATAAGAGGATGTTGAAACTCCCCTTGTGTCTAACGCACCAGAAACCATGGACATAACCCCTCCCTCAGACCCTCCCGAAGTAGAACCGGTCATTTCCCTAAATGATCTCACTAGTTTCTCTACTCCCCAAACCCTCAAGATAATTGGTTACATCAAGCATGGAAGGTTATCATTCTGGTTGATAGTGGTAGCACCCATAATTTTATTCATCATTGCATTTCCCAAGAAACTCATAGCTATATCCATGCAGTCAATACTTTCCAAATCATGATTGCCAATGGTGGCTCCATGAAATGTGGAGGGTATTGTGAAAATGTGGGTCTCCAAATTGGTGACTACCACCTAAAATCTCATATGTTTTCTATCGACATGGGCGGTTGTGACATTGTGTTGGGTGCATATTGGCTAAGGACTTTGGGTCCCATTCTCATGGATTTCAAGGAATTAACATGCAATTCAACCAGGAGGGCCAAAAATATAAGTTCCAAGGCATCAACATTAGTTCATCGGAGATCATTAGTTCCCTTCACATGGAAAATATGCTCAAAAAGGGTCATTCTAGCATTATTGCCCAAATCCATGACATACAGGCAACTAAGACACCCTCTGTGCCACAAGACCTCCAATCCATCCTCTCTAAAAATCAAGTGGTATTTTCCACTCCCCAGGGACTCTCGCCTTCCTGTGGTGTTCATGATCATTCCATTCCCCTTATAATAGGAAGCCTCCCTCCCAATATCCATCCCTATCATCACCCCTTTTCCCAAAAAAATGAAATTGAGAAAATGGTTCAAGAACTGCTCAACGGAAGCGTTATCCGCCCTAGTACGAGCCCCTACTATTCTCCTATTGTCATGGTATTGAATAAAGAAGGTTCTTGGCACATGTGTCATGAATTCCGTGCCCTCAACAAACTTACCATTAAAGACAAATTTCCCATTCATGTCATTGATGAACTCTTGGATGAATTGAGTGGCACCCAGTTCTTTACTAAACTTGATCTTCGTTCTGGCTACCACCAGATCCATATGAAAGAGGCAAAAATTCCTAAGACTTCCTTTAGAACTCATGAGGGCCACTATGAGTTTTTGGTCATGCCCTTTGGCTTGTGTAATTCCCCCTCCACCTTCCAAAGCGTCATAAATCATGTCTTTCACCCCTTTCTCCGCCATTTTGTCTTAGTTTTCTTTGATGATATCCTCATCTATAGAAAAAACTGGACATACCACCTTGCTCATGTGGACCGAGTTCTCCATCTACTCTCTTAGCACCAACTTTTCCTGAAACAATCTAAATGTTCTTTTGGCGCCTCAGAAGTCAAGTACTTGGGCCATCTTGTTGGCAAGAATGGCATCAGGGTGGATCCTAAAAAGATTGAAGCTATGCAAGATTGGCCTCACCCAAAGACTCTCAAAATATTGTGAGGATTTCTGGGCCTAACAGGTTATTTTCACAAGTTTTTTAAGAATTATGGAAAGATCACGTCACCTCTCACGACACTCCTTAAAAATAATTCTTTCACTTGGAACCCAACAACTGCTCAGGATTTTCAAACCTTGAAGATATCCATGTGCACCACTTCAGTCTTGGACCTTCCTAATTTCACAAAGACCTTTGTCCTAGAATGTGATGCTTCAGGGAAAGGTATTGGTGTTGTCCTTATGCAAGAGGGTCGGCCTTTGGCCTTTACCAGCAAACAACTATCTAAACAAAATTTGGGCAAATCAATATATGAAAAGGAAATGTTGGATATTTTGCATGTCGTTGATTTGTAGTGCCCTTATCTATTGGGGCAATGCTTCCAAATTAAGAAAAACCATCAAAGCCTCAAGTATTTTTTGGAACAACTCATTTCCTCCCCAGAGAAACAAAAATGGGTGACTAAGCTATTTGGCTATGATTATGAGATCATTTACAAGAAAGGAAAAGATAATGTGGTGGCCGATGCAATTTCCCGAAAATATGAAGATGAAGGCTCCCTTTTTTCTCTCTCCTTCATGGTACCAGATTGGCTCCAAGTCATTTTCTGGGAATGGCTACATGATCCCAAAATTTCGCCTCCAATACAACAATTGGAGTCCAATTCTCCAGTTTCCCTAGGGTACTCATGGATCCATGATGAGCTTCGATACAAAGGCCATTTCTATTTAAGTAAACAATCAAAACTTAAATCCACAGTGCTTTATGAGCTTCATGCTACACCCACAACTGGGCACTCCGAGTTTACCAACACCTATGACAAGGTCAAACATTCTTTTTTCTGGGATGGTATGAAACAAGATGTTCATAATTTTTTGGCTGAATATGATGTGTGTCAATGCAACAAGGGAAAAATAGTCAAATCTTCGGGCACACTGCAACCGCTTCCGATTCCACCTACTATTTGGAGGGATATATCTATCGATTTTATTACAGGCTTACCTAAATTGGGTAATAAATCAGTCATCATGGTGGTATTTTATTTCCTTTCCAAGTATGCTCATTTCTGTTCTCTTCAACACCTATTTACAACATCCACAGTGGCTCAACTTTTCATGGATCAGGTCTTCAATCTTCATGGCATGCCACATTCTATTGTTTCTTATCACAACCCAACTTTTACTAGAAATATTTTGCAAGAAATAGTCAAGCTACAAGGTCCCCAATTTCATCTCAGTATAGCTTATCATCCCCATATGGATGGTCAAACTGAATTTGTCAACAAGTGTTTGGAAACATATCTGAGGTGTTTTTCATCGGAAAAGAAAAATCAGTGGGCCCAATGGTTACCCCTAGTTGAATGGTGGTACAACACTTCATACCATACAACTACATGCATGACTCCTTTTGAAGCGGTCTATGGACAAAATCCACCTTCAATTATCTCATATTTACCAGGTGTCTCGAAGGTCTAGGTGGTTGATCAAAGGCTTATAGTTCAAGAGGCTATTCTTCGTACCCTCAAAGAGAATTTGGTCATGGCTCAGAATTGCATGAAGCAACAAGCAGATCAAGGTGGATCTGAACGTCAATTTGCACAAGGGGATCAGGTGTTTCTTCGACTGCAACCTTACAATAAAAATTCCCTCAAGGCCGACCATTTTCAGAAGCTGGTGCCCAAATTTTATGGTCTTTATACAGTTCTCAAGCACGTGGGACAGGTGACCTATCAGTTAGCTTTGCCCAATCATTATTGTCAGTGTTTCATGGAAACCTGCATAGGAGATCTAGCTAAAGAAAGTACAAACAAAGATTATCAAGAAAAGAAGAGAGATTCAATATGGAAGAATGAGAAAATATATTCACACTACTCCAATGAGTTGATGATTGATACATAGATCATGATCAATATGATACAATGAATGATTGGAATACACTCATATATAGGGAAAAGAATTCCATAATTAAGAAAAGAAATCAAGTAGTTAGCTTTCCTTAGGAATGCATGCATGCATAATAGTGATGGTAAAAACAAAAAGTCTAAATAGAACTAGTCAGTTAACTCCCACTGAACTAGTGTGTCGAAGATATAAATTTCTCCAACACCCCCCCTGAACATCACTATGGAATAAAAAATGAGTCCCGGCTACTAGGCCATTTTAGGTACTCATGTACAATGCAACTAATGAACACTGAATAAAAGTGAGGAAAGAGGGAAAACCACGTGGGAACAAAACCCCCCCTCAAAAGATAATGTATCAAAAGAAGAAAATGATAGCTACTAGGCAATTGTGTTCTTCACTGCAAGACGATCCCGCAAAGTTTGAAACTTCTTCTCATTGAAAGTCTTCATGAAGATGTAGAAATCTTTATGGATCTGATAAAGTCCTTTGGCAACCTGTCAGGCCTTGTGCTTATTGATCCCGTGGACCCATATTCACCTGAAAATATTCCTTTCTGGTGGATGTGGAACCATATTCCAAGTCTGGTTCTATAGGAGTGATTCATACTCCTTCTGCATGGCTTCTTTCCATAATGGATTTCCCACAACCCTATTGTAGTTCTGTGGATCAGTAGATTGAACCATATAGCAATGCATGGGCATCGTAGGTTCTGAAGCTGAAAATACATGAGAAGGCTAACCATGCTAAGATAGAGTCCTCCTCGAATCCAATGGATTCCCTGCAAGGTTGCCTTCTGCCTAAAGTGTGGTATGTGCCTTCTTGGGCATCTGTTGAATCTTCGGTGCTGGCTTCTTATCTGGATGTACTACCTACTTATTTCCATGTACAGAATCAGAGTGTATGGAATCATCTCTGATGTCTTAAACTGATGGAAGAACAAGAGTATATGCATGTTTCAGTGGAGGTGCATGCAAAGTACTATCCATACGTGTAATTAGAATAGAGGAGTCATCGTCAGAAAACTTAGTGAATTTATACAACCTTGACTTGTGATCCACCTCACTAATTGCAATAATGGAATTGTCATGCATGTCAATTACTGAAACTGAATCTGATGTAAATTCAACCTTTTTACCTTTCTGAGTGATCTGAAATACTGAGAGAAGATTCATAGAAAGTGATGTAGGAGCATCTCAAGCGTGCCATCATGGAGACAACAGACAACTGGAAAAGCGCCCGGCACAAATTTTGAAATATCTTGAACCATTAATGAGACATCAAGTGGAGGTGCACTTGTATAATGTAAACAGACCTTGAGCAATTTGCTCTCGTCCTTAGTAGGTAGAAGGCATTTAAAGTAGTTAATGCAAGTAGGTAGAATTGAATGCGTAGATTAGACAGTTTTAGAGCGCGAGAGGGAAACTAGATATATACACCCTCATTGTGTATTGTAACAAGAGGCAACATTAGTGTATTATGAGCATAGAGGAAAAGCATAGAGCTGTGTAGCAGACTCCATGTACAGAAGTTCTGGATTAATACAAGAAAGTTGTGATTCAGACTCATGGTGTTCATATATTCTTTGTGTATGCATCTTTGAATGTTATGCTCACGAATGTTCTACTCTTTCTATCATGCAATTGCTTTTATTCTATGTATGAATGATTTCTTGTTGAATGTTTGAAATCTGAGAGGAAAGGGTAAGGAAATGAGTTTCAATTGTTTCTCTATCTGAGAAAGAGTTCCTTCAAGGAGTGCAGTTGAAGTGTCCGCAAGGAGTGCGTTGACAAAAGGTTCAGAGGTTTGTCTCTGAAAGCTCAGGAGAGATAGCTTTTTCTCTCATTCACTTAGAAGTGCATACAAGCACAGGAGTCGTGCAAGGAGTGCGCAGGCTGAGCAAAGTCTCAGGTTTGTGGACCTGAGTGGAGTATTCAGAGACTGCTATTGCAGGTGTGCGCAGGGTCGAAGGTATCCATCACTTGGAAGTGGTCGAAGGTCTGCCGCAAGGAGTGTGTGCAAGGGTTTTTTTTCTACAAGACGCAGAGTTGTAAGGAAGCTCAAAGGGATTCGAAGCCTTCGAAGTGGCTGAAGGAAAGTGTAGCAACGTCGGACCACAGGAGGATGAGTTCTTAGAGTAAGAACGGACGATTGGAATTCTCTGAGGAGAATTCACGAATTTTCGTGAGTCGTCGGATCTTGTAGAGGAACAGGGGAGATACGACAAAGTATTCCCTAAAGGTTCAAAGCTCAGGAGGGGTAGGACTGTATATCCGAGCCATAAGGACAGTTGGATTTACACGTGGATACTTGTATCGGGGTTTTGTGGGTGGAAGTCCCGTAAACCTTACATCGGGAATCACGATATCTCGAACCACGAAATCCCGAAGGCCAGGAGAATGGTGTGGGGCCACAAGAGTCAGCGAAGTAGACAAGTGGCGCACCATTGACACCGAGTCAACCTCCGTTGACCATTTCAGAGTTTTGTGGGGTGAAGTCCCAAGCCTTTTTCACTAGGATTCACGATATTGCGAAGTCCGAAGTGTCGATGAAGTAAAGTGGCATTGAAAAGTCAAAGCTCACGAGTGTATCGGAGTTTCGGAAAATCAGGATTCGGGGGTCGAAGGAGATGAGTTTCACGACATCGCGATCACTGAAATCACGATAAGGAAAATCCCAAAAATAAAAAGGAAAGGTCAGCATTGAGTGTTTCGGGTTTCGGGGATTCGAGAGACCAACGCTTGACCACTGGATTCGTGAAGTTGTGAAGTCCAATCTCCCAAGTGTAAAGAGGGGATCCCGTGAGAGTTTTGTGGGTGAAGATTTCCTGATAGGGAAATAGAAGAGTCGTTTAGATTTTTTCTGGCCGTAGTAAAGGAAAGATGTTGACGTGGACCTTTCGACCTGCGGGTTGTGGAGGGAGCATGCGTCGACGTCAAGTTTGGTATCAGAGCTCAGAAAGGTTCTTTGCTTTCTGTAGCAGAGAAGAAAGAGAATTCACCATGCCGCCAAGGAGAAGGGACAGGCAAACACCCGATCCACTAGAGGATAGGGAAATGTTGAGAAGAAGAGGCAGGCAGATGACAGATCCAGCCATGGAGAGAGAGATGCATGATCTACGAGCTAGACTCAAAGACATGGAGACATCCCAAAGACGCACAGTCAGTGCCGGGGATCTTAGTGATTCTGAGAGTGAAGTTGAGGCTGAACATGAAGAAGAAGTTGCAACAGAAGATGCAGCAAATGAACGCTTGATCAGAGCTATTGCAAGAATGGGTGCAAGAGAGAAGATGGACATTCCAGTTTATGAGGGAAATCTGGATGCAGAGGAGCTTCTAGACTGGATTAGAGCTCTAGACATGTACTTTGACTATGAATATGTCGAAGAGGACAAGAAGGTCAAGCATGTTGTCACGAGACTGAAGGGACATGCAACATTGTGGTGGCATGAACTACAAGCTGACAGACACTACAAAGGCAAGCAGAAGATCAAGAACTGGGACAGAATGATCACGAAGATGAAGGTGAAATTCATCCCCAGGGATTACCAAATTACTCTGTTCAGGAGGATGCAGAACCTGAGACAGAATCTGATGATAGTAAAAGAATACACTGAGGAATTCTACAGGCTGAACATCAGGGCAGGTCATCGGGAAAGCAATGATGAAAAAGTAGCCAGATATATGAATGGCCTGAGATATGATATCCAGGATGAGATGAGAATGGTAACCATATGAATGGTGGAAGATGCTTATCAGATAGATCTGAAAGCAGAAGAGAAGCTGAGTCGAAAGAAGATTCAAAGAGGCCGAGGCAGAAGTCAGCCCAGAGGCAAATCGGTTGCCCAAGATAAATATCAGAAGCCCAAGGAGGACTGGAAGAAACCTCAGACTCGAACTGAAAGAGGTGGAACCTCACAACGAGGGTAGCATACTGAGCAAAGAGGAGATTATGTTGACAATAACACTTTTCCTCGTACTAGAGGTAGAGGAAGAGGAAGAGGTCGAGTAATAACATGCTTCACATGTGGAAAGAATGGGCACAAGTCTTATGAGTGTCCAGATAAAAAGAAAGAAGGGGGAGAAGCTCACATCACTAAAGCAAAGAGGCAAGATGTTGAGGCGGAGGATGTTGAAGGCAGAAGATCGTTGATGATGTGAAAAGTCCTTTTGACACCAGAGAAGGAGGTGGAGAGTTCAGTCCAAAGGACCAGACTTTTTCGAACTGCTTGCAAGACCAAAGATAGGGTGTGCAAGGTCATTGTAGATAGTGGTAGCACAGATAATCTCGTTTCTACGTAGATGGTAGAAAAGATGGAGCTGGAGACGATTGATCATCCAAGCCCATACAAAGTTTCGTGGCTACAAAAAGGAAATCAGGTAACTGTCACTAAACAGTGTTTAGTTGAATTTAAGATAGGAGGATATAATGATAAAATATTATGTGATGTCATTCCTATGGATGTTTGTCATCTATTTCTGGGTAGACCATGGCAATATGACAGGAATGTGATTCATGATGGGAGAATGAACACATACACCCTAGAGAAGAATGGGAGGACTCACATGTTTCTTCCAATCAAGGATAAGGAGGTGAAACCGGAAGTAAGCAACACTGTACTTCTCATGAGTGGGAAGGAACTTCTTACAGAGGTTAAGAAGAAGGAAGAACTGCAATTCATTGTGGTTAGAAAGCCTAGAATTGTTTTGACTAGCACAAGGGTGGATTATTTACCAGAAGAAGTTCAGGAACTGCTGGAAGAGTTCACTGACATAGTAGTGGACAAATTACCTCGTTCGTTGCCACCAATCAAAAGTGTGAGTCATCATATTGATCTCATACCAGGAGCTAGTTTTCCAAACAAAGTCACGTACATATTGACGCCACAAGAGAATGAAGAGGTTAAGAGGCAATTCCAGGAGTTGTTGGACAAAGGGTTGGTCAGAGAAAGCTTGAGTCCATGTGTTGTTCCAACAGTACTCAGTCCGAAGAAAGACGGAGGCTGGAGGATGTGTACTGACTCGAGGGAGATCAACAAGATAACCATCAGGTACAGATTTCCATTGCCAAGGATGGATGATCTAATGGATTGCTTGAGTGGAGAAAAGTATTTTTCAAAGATTGATTTGAAAAGAGGTTATCATAAAATCCACATGAGAGAGGGTGATGAGTGGAAGACATCATTCAAAACCAACGAAGGATTGTATGAATGGCTTATTATGTCATTTGTCTTAACAAATGCGTCGAGTACCTTCATGAGGTTGATGAACGAAGTCTTGATGGATTTCATCAAAAAATTTGTCATTGTGTATTTAGATGACATATTGGTTTACAGTAAAACAGTGGCAGAGCATCTGAAGCATTTGGCTACAGTGATGCAGAGGTTGCAGCAGGAGAAGCTGTTAATAAACATGAAGAAATCCTCATTCATGAAGACAGAGCTCATCTACTTGGGATTTGTTATTTCTGCAGATGAGTTGAGGATGGATCCAGATAAGGTGGAGGTAATCAAGAATTGGCCATCACCGAAGAACGTTTTTGAGGTGAGAATTTTTCACAGATTGGCTAGTTTCTACCGAAAATTCATCAGGAATTTCAGTGGAATTAGTGCAGCGATAATGGATACAGTGAGGAAAAGACACAAGTATTTTCACTGGACAGAAGAGGCTGAAAATAGTTTTAATCTGTTGAAGAGGAAAATTACGACACAACCAGTTTTGGTGTTATCGGATTTCCGAAAAACATTTCAAGTGAAATGCAATGCAAGTGGATTTGCAATAGGGGCATTCTTGAGTCAGGAAGAAAGGCCGATAGAATACTTCAGTGAGAAGCTGAATGAAGAGAAAGTGAAATACTCCACTTATGATAAGGAGGTTTATGCTATTATGCAGGCATTGAAGAAATGGAGACATTACTTGATCCTGAAAGAGTTTGTCTTGTACAGTGACAATCATGCATTGCAGTTTGTGACTCAACAAGAAAAGTTGAATCAAAGACATGTCAAATGGGTGGAATAGATGCAAAATTTCACTTTTGTGATTAAACATATTTCTGGTACTGCTAACAAAGTTGTTGATGCTTTGAGCAGGAAGTGTTTGTTGTTGGAGGAGTTCAAAGTCAAAACGTTGGGTTTTGATGGTCTCAGGAACATGTACACAGATGATCAGGATTTTAAGGAGGCGTATGAAGCAGCTAAGAATCCAATTCTCAGAGACAGAAACCAATGGGTAGAATACGTGATCTAGGAAGGATTACTGTTTAGAGGTAATCAACTGTGTATTCCAAAATGCTCCATGAGGGAGAACTTGCTAAAGGAGAAACACAGTGGAGGATTGGCAGGGCACTTTGGTCACGACAAGACGTTCGCAAAGTTGAATGAGTCATATTTTTGTCCGGGAATGCGAGTAGATGTCAAGATATTCGTGGACAGATGCAGAATTTGCCATCATTCGAAGGGAAGGAAGCAGAATGCAGGGTGTTATCAACCATTGCACATACCAGAAAGGTCGTGGGATGCAATCAACATGGATTTCATATAGGGTTTGCCAAGAACACAAAGGGGTTTTGACTCAATATTTGTGGTGGTGGATAGGTTTTCCAAGATGGCACACTTCATTGCATGTCAAAAGACCAGTGACGCAACTCACATTGCAAATCTGTTTTTCAAAGAAGTCATTCGACTTCACGGCTTACCAAGGAGTATAGTTTCGGATCGAGATAAAAAATTCATAGGGCACTTTTGGAGGACCTTATGGAAGAACATGGGAACTAACTTGTCATTTATTTTGTCTTATCATCCTCAGATGGATGGACAGACAAAGGTGGTAAACATGAGTCTGGGAGACTTGCTGAGAATATTGGTGACAGAACACCATAGCCAGTGGGACAACATATTACCACAGGTAGAATTTGCTTATAATGACTCGGTTAATAGGAGCACAGGGCAGAGTCCATTTCAGGTTGTCTATGGCATGCAGCCGAGAGGAATTTTTAAATTGAGAGATTCAGAACAGACTGCAACTAGGAGTGCTAGTGCAGAAGATTTCGCAGAGGCGATGAAGGAGCTTCACAGCCAGGTGAAGGAGCAATTGCAGAATTCAAGCCAGGAGTATAAGCACAGAGCTGATCAGCATAGAAGACACCTTCAATTTGAGGTTGGTGACTTGATTCTGGCACATTTGAAAAAGGAAAGGTTCCCGAGAGGAACATATAATAAATTAAAGATGAAGAAAATCGAACCATGTAAGGTCTTGAAGAAATTTGGGGCGAATGCGTACGAGATTGAATTACCCGATGGGATCGGAATTTCTTCGATATTCAACATCTCAGATTTGTACCCATATAAGGATGAGGAAAAAGGGATAGGAAATGAGCAGCCAGTGATCCAGTGGAAAAAGAAGATGCCAGTTGCAGATAAGACACAAATAGAGCGCATACTGGACAAAAGGGTGAGCAAGAAAACCAGGCGGAAAGAATATTTTGAATATTTGGTCAAGTGGAAGAACCATCCAATTGAAGATACCAGCTGGGAGAACGAAGTGGAGATTCAGAGGCATGGACAGACCGTGCACAAGCTCATGGAAAGGAGCCCATGGAAATTTTCAAGCCAGGGAGTATGATGCAGGAGAATCTCAAGCGAGCCAGCGCAGAGACAACGGACAGCTGGAAAAGCGCCCAACACAAATTTTGAAATATCTTGAACCATTAATGAGACATCAAGTGGAGGCGCACTTGTATAATGTAAACGGACCTTGAGCTATTTTCTCTCATCCTTAGTATGTAGAAGGAATTTAAAGTAGTTAATTCAAGTAGGTAGAATTGAATGCATAGATTAGACAGTTTTAGAGCGCAAGAGGGAAACGAGATATATACACCCTCATTGTGTATTGTAACAAGAGGTAACATTAGTGTATTATGAGCATAGAGGAAAAGTAGAGAGCTGTGTAGCAGACTCCATGTACATAAGTTCTGGATTAATACAAGAAAGCTATGATTCAGACTCATGGTGTTCATATATTCTTTGTGTATGCATCTTTGAATGTTATGCTCACGAATGTTCTACTCTTTTTGTCATGCAATTGCTTTTATGCTATGTATGAATTATTTCTTGTTGAATGTTTGAAATCTGAGAGGAAAGGGTAAGGTAATGAGTTTCAATTGTTTCTCTATCTGAGCAAGAGTTCATGCAAGGAGTGCAGTTGAAGTGTCCGCAAGGAGTGCATTGACAAAAGGTCCAGAGGTTTGTCTCTGAAAGCTCAGGAGAGATAGCTTTTGTTCTCATTCATTCATAAGTGAAGACAAGCATAGGAGTCATGCAAGGAGTGTGCAGGCCAAGCAAAGTCTCAGGGTTGTGGACCTGAGTGGAGTATTCAGAGACTGTTGTTGCAGGTGTGCGCAGGGTCGAAGGTTTCCAGCACTTGGAAGTGGTCGAAGGTCTGCCGCAAGGAGTGCGTGCAAGGGTTTTTTTTTTCTAAAAGACGCAGAGTCATAAGGAAGCTCAAAGGGATTTGAAGCCTTCAAAGTGGCTGAAGGAAAGTGTAGCAACGTCGGACCACAGGAAGATGATTTCTCAAAGTAAGAACAAACGGTCGAAATTCTCTAAGGAGAATTCACGAATTTCCGTGAGTCGTCGGATCTCGCAGAGGAACAGGGGAGATACGATGAAGTAATCCCTAAAGGTTCAAAGCTCAGGAGGGGCAGGACCATAGATCCGAGCCATAAGGACCATTGGATTTACACGTGGATACTTGTATCGGGTTTTCATGGGTGGAAGTCCCATAAACCTTGCAATGGGAATCACGATATCCCGAACCGCGAAATCTCGAAGGCCATGAGAACAGTGTGGGGCCACAAGAGTCAGCGAAGTGGACAGGTGGCACACCACTGACATCAAGTCAACCTCCATTGACCATTTCAGAGTTTTGTGGGGTGAAGTCCCGAGCCTTTTGCATTAGGATTCGCGATATTGTGAAGTCCAAAGTGTTGATGAAGTAAAGTGGCATTGAAAATTCAAAGCTCGCGAGTGTATCGGAGTTTCCGCAAATCAGGATTCGAGGGTCAAAGGAGACGAGTTTCTCGACATCGCGATCGCCGAAATTGCGATAAGGAAAATCCTAAAAAAGAAAAAGGAAAGGTCAGCATTGACTGTTTCGGGTTTCGGGGATTCAAGAGACCAACGCTTGACCACTGKATTCGTGAAGTTGCGAAGTCCAATCTCCCAAGTGTAAAGAGGGGATCCCGTGCGAGTTTGATATGGGTGCAGATTTCCCGATAGGGAAATAGAAGAGCCGTTTAGAKTTCTGCAGGTCGTAGTAAAGGAAATATCCTGTGTTGACRTGGACCTTCCGACCTGCGGGTTGTGGAGGGAGTGTGCGTCGATGTCAGAAAGTTTTGGAACATATAGAACATTCTCAAAACTTCCATTGTGGAGTTCCACTCTCCCTTCTCCTGCTACTGCTACTGGAGTATCATCCCCCATGAGAATAGGGGGTCTTGAGCATGGACTCAAAGAAGAGAAAACTTCCTCTTTCGCTGCCATATGATGGGTTGCACCAGAATCTATAATCCATGAATCAGATGATGAATTAATTGCAACAAGAGCATGATGATTACCTTTCTTAGGAGCAATATCTTCTTCTTTCTTCTTCTTGACTCCCTCTGGAATGAAGTTTCCAAGGTTGTTATGTTGAAGTGCATGTGCCATAAGATTGATATGTTTCTTCATGCATGCGGATTCTTCATGATTCGGTTTATTGTAGTAAGTGCATTGTTTTCCCTTCTTCCTCTTCTTGGAATCTGAAGAGTCTTTGGAACCTGAAAAATCATTAAAGGATTTGGAATATCCCTCC
The DNA here is from genome assembly GCA_000966675.3 of Picea glauca. Lineage (NCBI taxonomy): Eukaryota > Viridiplantae > Streptophyta > Pinopsida > Pinales > Pinaceae > Picea > Picea glauca. Next base: position 413,673 of record JZKD02S0353886.1, read on the forward strand.
TTCCTATTCTGTTTGAATGAACCTTTTCAATCCTGCATGGTGAGTGCATGTGCTTTGGGATATTTCATGAGGATGATACATATGAGTTTTGTCTGCTCTTGTGTAAGAGACTCAATGAATTGAGCCAACGTGGGCATTTTCCAATTTGTTCCAAAAAGACATCTGCCATAATGGAAATTGGAGACATATACAGTGTATTTTGGTCCTATCTTGGCCAAGATTGTTAGAATAAGTTGTTTCTCTTGTGTAGACTTATCAATACCACATTCACCCAAGCTTAATAGCAAAGATTTAAATTTAGTAAAAAAATCTTGTATATTATCAAAACTTTTAGGGTCTAAGGTATTCAACTCTACCTCAAGCATATGACCTCGCATCTCATCCTGCTTTCCAAAGAGTCCTTCCAAGGTGGTCCAGATCTTGTTTGGAGTCTTGCATGTGGTAACATGAAACCATGAATCATTGGAGATTAACTCAAAAAGTAGTCATGTGGCCTCATCCTTACGGTTCGCCCATCTCATCTTCTCAATCGCTTATGTAGGTTTTGTTTCTGTCGCCATCGTCAAATTATACAATCCTTTCTTTCTGAGTTGGAATTATGCCTTGGGCTTCCAATCAAAATAATTGTATGGTGTGAGGATTACCACCAAGTTTGGTTGTATAATAGTTGTCATATCTGTCTCTCCCACTGATTCCAAGAAACCCTAAAAATTTACTCTCAATCTGCAAATGAAAAATTAAGAAATTAAGAATTCATATCAGTTTCAGGAGATGATCTTGTGACTTACTTTCTGAGAAAATGGTGAGGAATATCGCCAAACGGTTTAAAACCCACTTCCAAATTTGGTTGATTTACTGTCCACATGGGTCGTTTCCTCCAAAACATAATATTTTGGGAGCAATGAATGTGGAAAGGTACAACCACAGATTCATATATGTTTCATGAGGCTATCTTGCAGCTCACTTTATGAGAAAACAGTGAAGAATCTCGAAAAATGGTTGAAAACCCACTTCCAAAATGGGTCGATTTACTTTCACTATGGACCGTTTCCTCAAAAATGTAATATTTGGGGAGGAATAATTGTTGAAAGTTACGACCACAGATTTAGCTCGTTGAAACCCCAATTTCCTTATTCTTTGGCTTGTCTGGCTTGCTCTAAGCAACATAGCTCTGATACCATGTCAGTGTTTCATGGAAACCTGCACAGGAGATCTAGCTAAAGCTAGTACAAACAAAGCTTATCAAGAAAAGAAGAGCGATTCAATATGGAAGAATGAGAAAATATATTCACACTACTCCAATGAGTTGATGATTGATACATAGATCATGATCAATATGATACAATGAATGAGTGGAATACACTCATATATAGGACAAAGAATTCCATAATTAAGAAAATAAATCAAGCAGTTAGCTTTCCTTAGGAATGCATGCATGCATAATAGTGATGGTAAAAACAAAAAGTCTAAATAGAACTAGTCAGTTAACTCCCACTAAACTAGTGTGTCAAAAATAGAAATTTCTCCAACAATTCTAAGCTACATCTTTTTTTCATGTTTCATGCTTGAAGAACTAGGTGATTGGAGCTAAGTGCCAAACTCAAACCAACCTTCCCGAGTTGGATGAAGAAGGCTCCATTTGGCTACAGCCACAAGCATTTTTGGACCAGCGTGAGTGTCGCCTGCGTCAGCGAACCATCAAGGAAGTGTTAGTCCAGTGGAAAGATACAACTCCAATAGATGCCACTTGGGAACCAGCTACCATTCTACAGCAATTTCCACATCTCAAGCCTTGAGGAAAATTTTGTTTTTAAGGGGGCAGACATGTTAGGGACCTAACCCCTTACGTAGGTAGAACAATGTATTCTGATGTAATAAAGGTCAATATTAATAAGGCCTTGCAATAAGGTAGAATAAATAGAATCTCCCGCTTCTAGAAGGATATTCCTCTACATGGTTCTCTTGATAGACATATTTAGTATAAATAGGAGTCGAGGGTATGAGAACCCTAGCTTGGATATTATTGTAATAGAGCTCTGCTCAACTGGAGATTGCCCCCTTGAAGAGGTCCGTGAACATTTTTCTCAATAATCGAATGCTCTTTCTGGTGTTATTCTGTTATCATTTCAATATTATTGTGGTTATATTGTTGTTCATCTTCCATTTCTAGCATTTTATTTTTGTTTTGCATACTTTTTATATCTGGAATATTACATCTTGGCACATTTCTTTCATACTGCCTCCAAAAATAATGTCATTTACATAAACCACAACAATCAATTAATTTTCTACTACTTTCTTGATGTATATATTACTGTCAACAATTCCTCTTTTGAATCCTTATTGTTGTAGATATTTATCCAATCTTGAATACTAGGCTCTCAGAGCTTGTTTTAGCCTATAATGTTATTTCTTCAATTTGGACACATAATCCTTATTTTTTGATAATAAAAATTATTTTGGTTGTTAAATGTATACTTCTTGATCTAAATTTCCATTGAGAAAGGAAGACTTGACATAAATTTGATATACTTTGAAGTTCTTGAAACATGCAAATGCCGAAAAAATTATGATAGCTTCTAGTCTAGAAACCATGAAAAACATTTCTTCAAAATAAATACCTTCAAAAAATACAGAGCACACAACTTCCCTCCTTTAATTTGTTCTGACTACAAAGACTGCTCAAACACAATACAAAAATACTTTTGTATAATTTTCAATATTGTCACCAACAATGTAATATAATCAACCTCTCTCAATCCATACAGTCTATGTATCCAATGTAAGTAGTAATACATCTCCAACAACAATCAAACATGGTTGGGTTGGTCTTAACAAATCCAAGTTGATTCAACAAGAAATAGTCAAGTCAACAAGAAGACATTAGTTGGGTTCACATATCAAAACCTTCAAGTATTCCCCCCCTTGAGGGATCAATAAGTAGCAGCAATAGTTCTTGTCGATAAATTTCAGTCGATAGACAACCTAGTTGAAACTTAGTCCATGAATGCTCAGTTGAAACCCCAGTCAATTGTCATGTTGGTTTGATATGCAATTGACCACTTCCAAGGAAATCATCAGCAAGTAAGAAGAACACTACACTATTGTAGAGTCGATGATACACAACAATATGAAGTCTTCAAACATCTAGTCAAATGATTCCATGACCATCCATCAATCCAAACACAATCTATCCCAGTAGTTGGCATTAATCCACAATTTTTTCTTTCACGTCTCTTCTACAAATATCTGAAAGCATGATTCCCACTCCTTCGATTTTTATGGTGATAATGATGATAAGGCACAAATTTTTGTGTCAGATTATCAGAGGAAGTAGGCTCAAGTTCAAGTTCACTTACAGGAGTAGAAAAATATGACATATTAACAAAAGTGTCATTTGAAATAACATGCTCAAATGTTTTCATGTGAGAAGCATGCAACTTATCAATCTGTTTGACACAATCAACAGTAGGTTGTTCTTCTAGAAAACTAGTTTGAACTCCTCCTGCAAAAAATAGAACTTCCTTGGTTGTAAAAAGGCTAGGTGTAGGTAGGGAGAAACCAACAATATCATATCCAATACTGGTCTTCATGAATGGATACATTTAACAATTGATGATATCACCTAATATTTCAGTACTCTTTTCAAATTTCAAGCTTATGTTCAATTGAGAAGTTGACCTTTCCAAATCCTTTCTTAAAGAAACAAGTTCAACTTCTAGATTCTCACAATGTTCTTCCTTTTCCTTCAACTGAATTCTCACCACTTCATCTACCCTTATTGCCTCTTCTAATTGAAATTTTATACTTATGATAATCTTTTTTTATTCTTCAAGGCTTTCTGACATTTTGGATTTTGAATCACGATCCTCTTCTTCATATTTATGCAGCTGCTCCTTTTGTTTCAAATTCATTTTCCTTAGCTTCCTTATTTCTCTTAAGGAACACATGAGTTCTTCTTCAAGATCCACTTCCCCATCTATTTCAGTGTTTTCCTCTTCTTCTAAATCCATAATTTATTTGTCTTCATCCATATTTGTTTTGATTTCCATAAAGAGAGTTTCTTATCTATCATTATTGGAACTACTTTCACTGCTTTCTTCAGACAAGTCACTAACCCTTTTTTAGTAGAGGCTCTTCTTCTGCTTATAATATTTCTTCTTTTTTTCATACTTTTCTTGTTTTTTGACATTTTTTTGTTGATGATGTTTTCTCTTTACGTTATAGTCTTCTTCATTATCACTACTTTCATTTTTCTTATATGGGCACTTAGTAGAAAAATGTCCTACTTTTCCACAATCAAAATATTTAAAGGGAAACTTACCTTTGTATTTTCCATATCCCTTTTTGAGTCTTTCCACAAGTTTTTTTTCCTCTACATCGGATTCACAGCTAGAAAAATCGCTTGATTTGCGTTCTTTGTTCTTCATCTTCTTTGAAGATTTGAAATCTACTTCTTTCTTTGATTTTTTTTCCTTTTCAAACCTCATTTAATATGCATTAAGGATCCCATGCACTTCATCCATTGTTATCTAGAAACTTTATTTGCTCAATGGTGAAACTTTTGGCATCAAATATTAAGGGGAGTGACCTCAAAACCTTTTTCACAATCATTAGTTCCACAACTGTTTCATGAAGTCCTCTGATGGTGTTGACAATTTAGTCCACATGGAAGAGATAGGCTACAAAATTTTCTTCTTCTTTCATCTTTAGACTCTCAAACTATCTTCTATGAGTTTGGATCTTAGCTTTCTTGACTTGTCATCGCCTTCATGGATGTTTTGAAGTTTGTCTCAAATTTATTTAGTTGATTTGAAATGCATTACTTTGACAAAATATGATTCAGACAGTCCACACAAGATGGAATTGATGATTTTTGCATCATTTTCACTAGCCTTTTTCTCGACCGTATCTATTCGTGGAGTTGTTGGGGATGTATAACCAGTCACGAATGATTGCCAGATATCAAAACCAAGGGCCATTAGATATGTTTGCATCCTTATACTCCAGAATACATAGTTTGTTCTGTTAAGAAACATAGCTCTGTTTGTAGAGAAACCTTCCTGACCGACCATGTATGCTCCCAAGATCTACCTTCTAGTGGTTAGATTGTTTTCAGAGGAACTGGATCTCACACCAATTGTTGTGCACACACTTATACTAGGGGGGGTTGAATCAGTATAAGGCTATGTTTTTCTTTTAACATTCATAAACTATAATGAAGCAATCACATAAATGTAACGACTAGAAGACATAATATTTAATGTGGAAACCCTTTCGGGAGAAAACAAAAAAAGATTATTTTTATAAATTTGTAAGCACCAACCTATGGTTACAAATGTTTATAGAAACCAACCTACTAGATACACCAATCCCCACTGTTGTTTTCAGGCACTGACCTACTGAAGACATCGATCCCCTCTGTTTTTTGTAGGAACCAACCTACTGGACACACCAATCCCCACAATTGTTTGTAGGCAACAACCTACTGGAGACATCGATCCCCTTTGTTGTTTGTAGGCACAAACCTACTGGAGACACCAATCTCCACAATTGTTTTTTATGTAGGCACCAACCTACTTACATGTTTATAAGTTCTTCATATGCATTTCCTTCACTGGCCTACTTGCTACTTCCATCTTCACCAAATCTACTCTATGCTTGTTACTTCTGCATTCACCAGATCTTCTTTGCACTTGCTACTTCTTTTACCAAATCAGTTTGACAATCACTCCTTATGTTTTTTTTCTTCCTTCACCAAATTTTCTTACTTCTTCTTCTAGTTCTGCCTTAGATATGCCTTTATAGGTTTTTCTTGCTAGAATGCCAAATCTATTTGCTAGAACACCAGATATGATCTTCGCTAATATTTAATCATCACTCCTTGAATGATATTCAATCATCACTCTTCAAATGATATGCATAAGAATATTACATTTTCACTCACACACATTATTTCTCACAATCCTCTTATCCTTTTATACTTTACCATTAGTTCTACATGAAAATTTATGTTCATTTTAAAAGACACGATTTTTATTAAATAAATAATTAATTTACCCATTTTTTATTTATTTTATTTATTTTTCAACATACCATGGATAAAATACCACCATGGATTTTAAAACCATTTGCAAATACCATGTGCACTTTTACTCCACTTTTATTTTTACCATTTTTTAATCCACTTTCATGTTTATTCCACTTTCACTTTTACCTTTTTTAATCCACTTTCCTGTTTACTCCACTTTTATGTAACTTCATTTCTAATCCACTTTTATGTAATTTCATTTCTAATCCACTTTCACATAACTTCATTTCTAATGCACTTCCACTTTTATATTTATTAAAGTCACATTTTCTTTGAATATTTATATATGAATACTTACATACCTTTAAAATCAATGACAATAATTTATTCAATAATTAAGGTATGTATACCTTCATAAACTAAACAATCAAATTATTGTGCAAAAAAAGTCTCTTATCCAATTTTAAAAAAATATCATAAATTAATTTAATATTTGACTAAACTGTAACCTTAACTTTTAATTATTATTATTTATGATATTATAAATATTCTCATATATTAGGTAGACAAAAAAATTGTTATATTTTTATCTCTATCTATTCAAAATGATATTATCATTTATATCTATTCGTATGCTTTGATTATATGATATTATTTTAATTTTTAATTATAAAATTTATAAATCTTCTCATATATTAGGTAGACAAAAAAAATTATTATATTTTTATCTCTATCTATTCAAAACAATATTATCATTTATATTTATTCGTATACTTTGATTATATAATATTATTATTATCATTTATATCTATTCGTATACTTTGATTATATAATATTATTATTATCATTTATAACTATTTGTATACTTTGGTTATATAATATTATTTTAATTTTTAATTATAAAATTTATAAATCTTTTCAGTAGACAAAAAAATTTATTATATTTTTATCTCTATCTATTCAAAACAATATTATCATTTATATTTATTCATATACTTTGATTATAAAATATTATTATTATCATTTATATCTATTCGTATACTTTAGTTATATAATATTATTTTAATTTTTAATTATAAAAATATCAAAATATTATTTTCACTTACTTTCACCTTGATTACCCAAAAATAAAAATATATAATAATCTTTTTATTTTATATTATAAGTTATTTCATTCTAACAATCACAACATCATATATAATAAAAATAGAAGTTTGAACATAAACTAAATATCCATTTCCAATCTACCATTGTTAGAAGAAGCCATGAGATAATTGTACATTAATTACCCCACTTTTTTCTTTCCCTAATTTGAAGGTGAAGGTGGGTCCCAATTAAAATTCACAACTCCTTAGTCCAATTTAATTGTTTTTGTTATTTTCATTCAAATTTCATAAATAAAGGGGCTCAATTGTTTTTGTTATTTTCATTCATATCTCATAAATCAAGGTCTTATTTAATTGTATTTGTTATTTTCATTCATATCTCATAATTCAAGGGGAGAGGAAGTGATTTTTTTTTTAAATATGATGAATTACTATTTGTTGACTCTTATAAATTATTTAAATAAATTATGTAATTGTATTTGTTATTTTCATTCATATCTCATAAATCAAGGGGAGAGGAAGTGATTTTTTTAAAATATGATAGAATTACTATTTGTTGACTCTTATAAATTATTATTTAATTATAGTAATAAAAGTCAGTGCAATTAAATATGAAGGATTTTAAGTGAATCTCACTGGGTTGAAATGGTATTATCATAAGTATATATGAGGTATTATTTTATTTACCATGTTTCAATTTGATATTAACAACAAAGTCTAAACTAGGTCACGATCATGTGGTTTTTACTATTTTGGAAATCAAAGTTTCTCTCATTAGTTTCAAGACATTTAGATGGAAATCCACTTCTTTTATTTGTTTTACACCTTCTCTTATATAAGTGCGAGATTTGATAACTATACATATAAACAACAAATTGAAATTATATAGAAATGGTATTTCTTAAGTTATCTAATATATGTTTGCAAATTTTGTCAATGTAATTTTAATATATATGAATCTACATTAAATAATAACAATAACAATGGTAGTGGTAAACTATAAGTAATTTATTATTATTTTGTAAATTATAAATAATTTATTATTATTTAATGTAAATTATTTTTTATTAATATTATAAACTAATTTAATTATCAATTATTGATATCTCATATATGAATCTACATTAAATAATAGCAATAACAATGATAGTGGTAAACTATAAGTAATTTATTATTATTAATATTATTAATATTTTGTAAATTATAAATAAATTATTATTATTTAATATAAATTATTTTTTATCAATATTATAAACTAATTTAATTATCAATTATTGATATCCCAAATAAATAAATTAAAGTAGTATAATCCATATAAGATAACAACATAATTAACATATATTTGATACATAAAGTTTCAATTTTCTACAATCACTTATGACATTTTATAAATATTGAATAGTGACAAGTGTTAAGAGTTATGATCTTTGATTATTATCATTATCATCTAATGCATTAATGTTATATAATGTATATTTATCTATATTAAATTCATTGTTCTTATAATATTCCATATCATGAGGATGATACACGAGCTTAAGCAAATGGTCAACTCTTATATTGGTCATCTTGGGTATTCATATCTAGCATTCACATTCTCTATGTAATATACATATCAATGGCTTGACACTTGTTGGTATGAAATATCCTCTTCCTTTCTCCATCTAGTTGATTTTGATATTTACAAGACACTTTAACACAAATTTCTAGTAGATTCTCCAAACCTTTCCAAGAGGAAGATAAAGAATGGAATTTGAGCCAAGCTTTACAAAGCTTACCTTCAATCCATACGGTTTGATCATACATAACCACTTTTCTCAAAGCTCCAACACTACTTGAGTGTATATATTCACTTTGTTGTTGGTTTCATCAATCCTCCTAAATGCCCTAGACTCTAGTTGCCTAGTAGTTTGGGAATATCTCTATCACAACTTAAAGTTTATTCCCATAAGATTCGCATTGAAATGGACCATCATATTCATTGGGAGCATCATACTTATTGATTTTTTCTTTAGATGTTGATATTAAAGAATATTGTTATTTAGATGCATTCCCTTGTATGAGATCAAAGGGAAATTATTCTATCTTTTTAGGGAATCACACAAATCCCTTCTACTTTCATGGCTTACAAGTACCATAGGTGCTTAAAACTTTGCTTTCATGAGATGTTTAACTTGGATCAAGAAATTTCTAGAGACAACTCCTCTAGAGTGATCTAAAATAGGTGGATTACATCTTACTTACATTCTTCTCACGTCCTAAGTAGGATCCCCAATACCAACATCTAGGTTCATATGGTAGGTTCATGAGATGTAATAACTCTAGGGATACCATTGACATCATACCCATTACACACTATTTATGGCCTTGAATGTTAGAAGTGTTTCATTGGCTCGATGGGACTCGTCTACTTTTAAGATAATTTATTTTTTTTTAAATCTCTTTATTGTTCCCCATCTTGTTGAGTTCAATATTTCTTATTGCTCTAAATTTCTTATTTTAAATTAGAATTAATATTTTTTTGGTTATGTAATTCATAAAAATATAATTGGTATGTGTTATATTATGTTGTATTTCTTACATTCTCCTAAATCAGTTTTGATTTTTACTAAATATTAAAATATAAATTAAACTGGTAAACCATCATTAATTACTTGTAAATCTAGTTCATATATTGAAAGTGTCCAAATATGAATTTTTTTAACTTAATATTAAAACCAAAACACACATAAAATGTTTGCTTATCTTAACCAAAATTGAGCATCTAACTCAACAAAGTGTTTTCATAAATTAATATATCAAATGATTTATGCTCGTGATGTACACTTATTTACTTACTTTTATATTGAAACATGTTTTACAAATCACAGTAAAATGTTTTCACCATTTTTCATATCTATAAATTACTTTTACATTTATAATTTAAATTTACATCAACCTACCTAGCTCTTCAATCTGGAGAAGATGGCCTTTATGAGCTAAGATGTATGTTTCTTTTTGAAACTATGCATAGGTTAAAAGTGAATTCTTCGGCTCCATAAACTTTTCCCCTTCCTGTTGGAAGTTGTCGAGTGTAGTGTAGTTGATATTTCTCTCCCGTTCTGATATGCGTGGTAATTCTGGTGGGGCATCAGGGTTTTCGGTAACTCATTCATACCTTCTCTAATTGTGCTGAAATTTATATTATTGGTCTAGGATCTGTTATGTTGTGCCATAATCTGGGTGGCCAGTTGTTGGAAAACCTACAAATTAGAGTACATGTTCACTGCTAGCTTGTGGAGTTCTATCATAACTCCCTCGACACATAACTTGAATTGTTTAATGATTTCCCTATCCCTTTCATTGAGCCAAACCTCTTCTTCTAGTGTTTTTATTCTTTCATTTTTCTCCTCCTTTTTATGCACCAAATCCTTTAGGTTTTTATCCGAAGTTAATGTGAAAGTGATGCCAACTAAATCGATCAAAAGAGGATAATATTTTATGCCTTCTATTTCATTAGTCTTGGTGGTTACTGATAAGAGAGACTTCCCAAACACTAGTATCCTTTTGGTCTTCTGTAAAATTATTTTATCGGATATTTTTTTGACCCTAGAGGCATTTAAGTTGGTCACCTTTTGATCCTTCGATGGTGTGAATTCCCCCAATCCCAACTTGCCTAATGGGAAATGTCCCCCTATGAGCGGGATGTCGATTGATTATCCCAAAAAATATATGTCTGTGGGATTTATGTTGTTGTTCCTTTCTTCTTCGACCTTTTTCCTTTGTTCCTTTGTTGTTGTTGTCGTGATTTCAACTATGACTTTTTCTTATACTTCAACTCATGTGGTTTCTTCTTGCTTCTTTTGTTCGACTTCTTCTTCTCAATTTTTTCTTTGTTTCTCCTTTTTTCTTTGTTGTTTTGTGGTGTCTTTGGTTGTTTTTGCTCATTCAACTTCTTTCTTTCGTTCTTATTTAGCCTCCTCTTCTTATTCTCTTCTGATTTAGTAACTTCTTCTTCTTTTCTTTTCTTTTCTTCTTCAGTTGTTGTTGTTGTTGCGTCAGATGTTGTTGTGGTTGCTACTACTATTTCTTTTGTTGTTTCCTCTTCTTCTATTTTACTTTGAGCCTCTCGAGCTCATTGCTCATCTTCTATTCTACTCAACAGGTTTCCTCTCCTTTTGAAAATTACATCATGGTATGTTTTGGATTAGCAATTGATTTCTTCCTGCTCCCAAGTGTCAATTGTGTAATCCCACCTATACTTTTTGTTGTTGTTTTTGTAGTGCATGTTGAAGACATCCAAAGGATCATGCCTCCAAAATATTTTTTCATTGAAGTGGAAAGATTTTATTGTATGCAGTTATGCTTGTGTTTCCATGACGTCTTTAAATAAACAAGACCCAAACCAAAGTGGGAGAGGAGGCCAGATGGATTTATTGTCCTTGTAAAACACTACACCTACCTTGTGTATGACTTTTTGGTATGCAATCTCCTAAAACAGTAGTATGTCTAACACGAATTTTGGAAGCAAGTGTCGGGCTTTGGTAGCGTCATATATCTTGATGTAGCTGCCATATTCCAAGGGATACCAATCCCCTATATTTTTTACCATGTTATGTGATTTATCTTTCATACAAGGTGTTAGCGATCCAAATATGAGTTGATACAATGGGCGAGGAAGTTGTCACATATCTTCTGATACTCAACACGATATTTATGCTACCATACTATTTTTCATTAGATGTGGATTAGGGCTTGCTAGGTTTATAGGGCCATCCCATCTAAGGATAAGAGTGGTATGTGCACATCACATCAATGAGGTAGGAAGACATATGGAAGCTTGAAAACTTCCCTAGATCATTTTGATTCACTACTGCGAGTGCTTCCTCCAAGGACGAAGATAACTTGTCTCCCTAGTTGAAAATTGAACAGATGTTTGCAACATAACATGAGAGGTACACATGTTATTTTGAAATTATGGGCATTGGGCTCTCCGTATAGGTTGTATATCATTTCCACTACGTACTGTTATGTCATTTTGATCATATTAGTCGGATATTCATTGGATGGCCTATTCTTGAATACCTTTCTAGGCATTTACCAACTCTTTAGGAGCTCTCTTGGGTTGTGTGGGAAATTCTTCACCAACTTCATTTGCAATGCCTTTTCTACATCCTCTAGATGATAACAAGAGGAAATTAATGAATCTTGGAAGGATATGATTGGGTGGCCTTGAGAATTTAATATGAATGTAATCTCCATATTGACATTCTTTACGATTCGTGAAATGGCCTCCACGCAAGCAAACATTGTTGCATGTGTTGCAAATTTATATAATTTAGACCTCCTGATGTTTCTGAATCTTTTGAGGTCTGGATTGTCTTCTAGAAGATGAGGGAATGTTTGATTATTAAACATATGATAGACTTAGCCCCACTTGAGCAAGATCTCCTTATCAATAACACCCTTATTATCATCATAGAAGGGTCACAGGGTGTTAATGTCTTCTTCTTCTATAATCCTTCTTGCATATGCCTCTTCAACATGATCTTTGTCTACAGTTTGTGAGATTTTTCGAGGAGGAGTGATGGATGAATCTAAAAACATAAATCATGGTGATACCCCAAAAATAAACATTTACCATTAGTATCAAAAGAGAGTGTTAAACAATATTTCTAGTGCTTATGGACTCTACACAAGCACAAATGAGAAGAAAGAGAGCTTGGACTTAAATCTGGGAATTTATTTGTGGTCCTTTGAGATATCCATGAGAATAGGATTTCTTCATCGATTAGGTCTATAAAGATGTGAAAATCATGATCTCCACACTGATGCAATACTGTATAAGTGGGAACATCGCGATCTTTGTGTCAATGCAAGAGTTATAGGTGACAGTACCATGATCTTCGTCGATGTAAGAGTTAAACTCCAAATGAATTCTAGTCTTTTCTATTCACTTCAAAACACCAAATTAACATTAACATTTATCTCAAAAATAAATAAATATAGGGTTTGATAGGGATTTGGAAGGTACATGGTTGTGTAAGGAAAGGAATGAGCCCCGATTCTCTCTCATTTTTTAGGGGAAGAGGGAAACTGGTCCAATTGTTTTTTGGAACAAAATGAAAGAAGAGATATTACAATGAAATACACATAAAAATTGCCAGAAATAGAGAAATACATCGATACATGATTTCTATTAATGAAAAAAACGTATAAAGACTATAAAAATATGGAGTGCAAGACTCGCTAGAATGGTGGCATCTTTATCTTTGAGAAGAGATGTGACGGCTATAGTCATTCACAAGAATATAATTACAATGAGGCTCTAAAGACCTTGTTATGATAAACATGAATTACAAAACCCTATACATCCAAACACCTAACCCTAGGATATGAAGCGCCAAAAGTCATGTGGGTCATGTTGGGGTAAGTTAGTACATTAATTTCATGGGGTCGTAATTTTTGCATACGATCTTTGTTTTAGGCATGTGATTGCCTGTTGGAAAGGTATTTTTGAGAAATATGCATTATACCTTCAAACTATGACTCTGTTTATAATTTGACTGTGGTAAACCAAAAAAACACTATTTAGAGCCCCAAAACGGCCCTAGAGGTATAGGAAGATGCACTGACAATAAAAATTCTAAAATAACCCAGTTGGAATAGGTGGGGCACCACCAATATCCACCTGGATGCTGTGTAGGGCTTCAGGACAGTCTCGTATGATCCAGGTGGATATCAGTGGCCATCCACCTTTTCCAAATGGCTCAAAACAATTTTCTAGCAATTTTGGCAATTTACTATTTTTAGTAGGTTTTAACTTCCGTGGCCATTTTGAGGGCCCAAATGAAGATTTTTCAAGATCGAGGTTCTCAATGAAAAATGAAGGAATATTTGGCCCCCAAAAATAAATTTCCTCGATGATACCTTTCCAAGGAGCTATCACACACCTAAAACAGAGATCGTATCCAAAAGTTTCGACCTCGGGAAGTTGATGTACTCACTTACCCAAACGAGGCCCACATGACTTTTGGCGCTTCATCTCCTAGGGTTAGGTTTTTGGATGTCTAGGGTTTTTGGAATTATTGTTTACTGTAAAAAGGCCTTCAGAGCCTCATTGAAATCATCTTCTTGTGAATGAGAGTAGCCGTCACATCTCTTCTCAGAGATAAGTTGTCACCATTCTAGCGAGTCTTTCACTCTGTAATTTTACAGTCTCTGTACATTCCTTTCATTAATAGAAATCACGTATTACTGTACATATGTGTTTATAGTTGCATATCTGATACATTTCTGTTATATTATTGAATATCTGTGATATCTCTATGCATTTCTTTATTATATCTCCGATCTCATTTTGTGCCAAAAATAATCTGAATCAATGGTATCAGAGTAGGCCGCTCTTGATCGTTTTTTCAGTGCATGTCCCCGACAAGGTACGATTATAGCAAGTTGAGTCTTGAGATTATCTCTCTTGAAGAAAATCACTCTCGCACACCCAAGAAACCCTCAATGGCGGAAGAAAAGAAAAATTACGGAGGAGACAATCCTATCAATCTGTTGTTTGAGCAAGCTCTCACGGGACAGAGGGACAAAATGATGAATAATTTTTCCCACATCCTTCAACACCTGCCGATAGAATTAGGCGCATATTCATCAAGTGGTCACTTTGGAGGCACCTCACCTTTCAAGATAAAAGTTAATTTTGATATTCCTATAATTGAAGGATAGATAGATGCAGAATCCCTAGAAAAATGGTTAACTCTGCTAGAAGGTTATTTCTCTGTTCACAATTTTTTAGACAAAGAAAAGATCACCTTCACACTCCTTAAAGCTCTCCCTCATGTCAAACATTGGTGGGAAACTTACTGGGAGAAAAGTTCCATAGAGGAGTATGGAATATATGGGGTCGATCCCAATTGGGATTTTTTTGTGGATGCGGTAAAAGAACAGTATTACCCTATTGGCAACTATGAGGACCAGTACATGAGATGGACCACACTATGGAAAGAGAGGGGCCAAGAAGTTCCATAGTTCACCAATACCTTCCATACCTTATGCACTGAGCTAGGTATCAAAGACTCCGAGCAACATTTGGTTCTGAAATACTGTGGGGCTCTACACAGATACATCCAGACAAAAAATGGATTTTCTGGACATCTCATCACTCGGTGTTGCTTATCGATATGCTGTTAAAATTGAGCAGAAATTTATGTGCCAGAAAAAATGGGAATTCGGGTCTACAAATACGCAACAACCAAAGTATGACAAACACGGCCCTAACAAAAAGTCTCCCGAAAACCAGTCCAAGACACAGGAAAAGAAGGGTCACAGGAAGACAAAGAAGGACACCGGAAAATGGTGTGATTTCCACAAAATCCCCTGGCACAACATCAATGAATGTCGCTCAAAATAGTCATTGGTAGCCAAGATCAAAGACAAGGAGCCGAACCCTGATTCAGAATCTGATTCTGAAAATACTGGTAAAGGACAGATCATTGATGCAAACCCCACTGCTATTATCGTGACCGTAGCAATTCAACCAGAAGAACCAACGGATCCTGAAGAGGGGGAGTGCATTTTTCATTCACAGATGTGGGTGAAGGGGACCCCGCTGCATTTTATTTTTGATAGCGGAAGCCAGAAAAACCTCATCTCAGTAGAGGTCGTCAAACAATTACGATTGTCGACATCACCACACCCGCAGCCATAAAACATCGGATGGCTTCAGCAAGGACGAGATCTCCGTGTCATCCAACAGTGTCGATTGTCATACGACATCCAACCCTTCAAGGATGAGGTATTATGTGATGCTGCCCCACTGGATGTCTTTGATGTTCTCTTGGGCCAACCATATATGTGGAGACAACATGTTGTTTATGAGTCTCGACCTCGTAGTGTCATTGTTACTTTGGGGGTCATCCCTATAGAATACCAGAGGTAGTTCCAACTATTGTTCCACCTAAAAAGTACCACAAGGTAGTATATCATACTACAAAATTCAGCTTCTTCACATTCTGTTCAAAAGGAGAACAAAAGGACACTGCAACCACTACAACCTTGCCCCAAGAACCTTCTATCCAACAGAAGCAGGTCGACAAGGATGCAACAAAGTGTAAATATTCCTTATGCACATCTTCCTCTCATGTATATCGACTTGTTTAATAGCCTCAACCTCAACAGGTTCGTGATAGATTTCCACAAACTAAGTAGCGTGACGTCTCCAGCAAGACAAGTAGCTCACCAAGATGCAGATTCAACAAATGTTTTTCCCTCTCTCCCTGGAATTCAACGCAATGGAGACAATTGCTTCCTAAGGAGGAAGGATTGATCCAGGTGGATATCAATGGCCACCCACCTTTTCCAAATGGCTCAAAATAGTTTTCTGGCAATTTTGGCAATTTTCTATTTTTAGTAGGTTTTAACTTTCGGGGCCATTTTGATGTCCCAAATGAAGGTTTTTTAGATTGAGGTTCTCAATGATAGTTTAAGGTATTATTGAGCCCCCAAAATGAATCTCCTTGATGATACCTTTCCAACGAGCTCTCACACGCCTAAAACGAAGATCGTAGGCAAAAGTTACGACCTCGGGAAGTTGATGTACTCACTTACCCAAACGGGGCCCACATGACTCTTGGCACTCCATCTCCTAGGGTTAGGTTTTTGGATTTCTAGGGTTTTGGGCATTCATGTTTATTGTAAAAAATCCTTCAGAACCTCATTTTAATCATCTTCTTGCAAATGCGAGTAGTCGTCACATCTCTTCTCATAGATAAGCTGCCACCATTCTAGCGAGTCTTTCACTCTGTATTTTTACAGTCTCTGTACATTTCTTTCATTAATAGAAATCATGTATTACTGTATATATATGTTTATGGTTTCATCTCTGATACATTTCTATTATATTATTGAATATCTGCGATATCTCTGTGAATTTATTTATTATATCTTCGATCTCATTTCGTGCCGAAAATAATCCGGATCAGTGGTATCAGAGCAAGCTGCTCTTGATCGTTTTTTCAGTGCATGTCCCCGACTAGGTTTTATTATAGCAAATTGGGTCTTTAGCTTGTCTCTCTTGAATACAATCTCTCTCACACACCCAAGAAACCCTCAATGGCGGAATAAAATAAAAATGACTGAGCAGACAATCCTATCAATATGTTGCTTGAGCAAACTCTCATGTGACAGAGGGATGAAATGATGAAGAATTTTTCCCACGTCCTTCAACATCTACTGATAGCATCAGGAGAATCTTCATCAAGTGGCCACTTTGGAGGCACCTCTCCTTTCAAGGTACATGTTAATTTTGATATTCCTATATTTGAAGGACAGATAGATGCAGAAGCCCTAGAAAAATGGTTAACTCTGCTAGAAGGTTATTTCTTTGTTCACAATTTTTCTGGAAAAGAAAATATCACCTTCGCACTCCTTAAAGATCTCCCTCTTGTCAAACATTGGGGGAAAAATTACTTGGAGAAAAGTTTCACAGAGGAGTCTGGAATATATGGGGGTGATCCCACTTGGGATTGTTTTTTGGATGCGGTAAAATAACAGTATTACCCTGTTGGCAACTATGAGGACCAGTACATGAGATGGACCACACTGTGGCAAGAGAGGGGCCAAGAAGTTCCAGAGTTCACCAATACCTTCCATACCTTTTGCACCAAGCTGGGTATCAAAGACTCCGAGTGAAATTTGGTTCTAAAATACCATGGGGCTCTACACAGATACATCCAGACTGAAATGGATTTTCTGGACATCTCATCACTCAGTGTTGCTTATCAATATGTTGTTAAAATTGAGCATAAATTTAAGCACCAAAAAAAATGGGAATTCAGGTCTGCAAATGCGCAACAACAAAAGTATGACAAAGATGACCCTAAAAAAAAGTCTCCCGAAAACCAGTCCAAGACACAGGAAAAGAAGGGTCATGGGAATACAAAGAAGGACACTGAAAAATGGTGTGATTTCCATAAAATCCCTTGGCACAACACCAATGAATGTCTCTCAAAAAATTCATTGGTACCCGAGATCAAAGACAAGGAGTCGAACCCTGATTCAGAATCTGATTCTAAAAATACTAGTAAAGGACGGATCATTGACACAGACCCCACTTCTATTGTCGTGAACAAAACAATTCAACCAGAAGAACCAATAGATCCTGAAGAGGGGGAGCACCTTTTTCATTCACAGATGTGGGTGAAAGGGACCCCGCTGCATTTTATTGTTGATAGTGGAAGCCAGAAAAAACCTCATCTCAGTAGAGGTTGTCAAATAGTTGGGATTGTCGACAACACCACACCTGCAACAATAAAACATCAGGTGGCTTCGGCAAGGATGAGATCTCTATGTCAGCCAACAGTGTCGATTGACATATGGCATCCAACCCTTCAAGGATGAGGTATTATGTGATGTTGCCCCACTGGATGTCTGTGATGTTCTCTTGGGACAACCATATATGTTTAGACGCCATGTTGTTTATGAGTCTCGACCCCGTAGTGTCATTGTTACTTTTGGGGGCATATCTACAGAATACCAAAGGTAGTTCCAACTACTGTTCCACCTAAAATGTACCACAAGGTAGTATCTCATACTGCAAAATTTAGCTTCTTCACAATCTGTTCAAAAGGAGAACAAAAGGACACTGCCACCACTACAGCCTTTCCCCAAGTACCTTCTCTCCAATAGAAATAGGTCAACAAGGCTGCAACAAACTGCAAAAATTCCTTCTGCACATCGTCCTCTCATGTATCTTGACTTGTTTAATAGCCTCAACCTCAACAGGTTCATGACAGATATCCATAAACTAAGCAGCGCGACGTCTCCAACAAGACAAACAGCTCACCAAGATGCAGATTCAACAAACACTTTTACCTCTCTCCCGGGAACTCAACGCAATGGATACCATTGCTTCTTAAGGAGGGAGGATTGATCCAGGTGGATATCGATGGCCACCCACCTTTTCCATATGACTCAAAACAGTTTTTTGGCAATTTTGTCAATTTACTATTTTTAGCAGGTTTTAACTTCCAAGGCCATTTTGAGGGCACAAATGAAAGTTTTTAGAGATCGGGGTTCTTAGTGATAGGGAAAGGTATGATTGATCCAACGATCTATCACACGCCTAAAACAGAGATCGTATGCAAAAGTTACAACCTCGGGAAGTTGATGTACTCACTTACCCAAATGGGGCCCACGTGACTTTTGGTGCTTCATCTCCTAGGGTTAGGTTTTTGAATGTATAAGGTTTTTGGAATTTCTATTTATTGTAAAGAGGCCTTCATAGTATCACTGTAATCATCTTCTTGTGAATGCGAGTAGCCTTCAAATCTCTTCTCAGAGATAAGCTGCCACCATTCTAGCGAGTCTTTCACTCTGTATTTTTACAGACTCTCTACATCTCTTTCATTAATAGAAATCATGTATCACTGTATATCTTTGTTTATGGTTACATCTCTGATACATTTATGTTATATTATTGAATATCTATGATATCTATGTGCATTTATTTATTATATCTCTGATTTCATTTCGTGCTGAAAATAATCCAGATCAGTGGTATCAGAGCAGGCTGCTCTTGATTGTTTTTTTAGTGCATGTCCCCGACGAGGTCTGGTTATAGAAATTTGGGTCTCTAGCTTGTCTCTCTTGAAGAAAATTGCTCTCACACACCCAAGAAACCCTTAATGGCGGAAGAAAAGAAAAACAACGGAGTAGACGATCCTATCAATATGTTGCTTGAGATATCTCTCACACAACAGAGGGTTGAAATGATGGAGAATTTTTCCCACATCCTTCAATGTCTGCCGATAGCATCAGGCACATCTTCATCAGGTGACCACTTTGGAGGACCTCACCTTTCAAGGTACAAGTTAATTTTGATATTCTTGTATTTGAAAGACAGATAGATGTAGAAGCCCTAGAAAAATGGTTAACTCTGCTAGAAGGTTATTTCTCTGTTCGCAATTTTTTTGACAAAGAAAAGATCACCTTCGCACTCCGTAAAGCTCTACCTCGTGTCAAACATTGGTGGGAAACTTACTGGGAGCAAAGTTCCACATAGGATTTTGGAATATATGGGGTCGATCCCACTTGGGATTTTTTTGTGGATGCGGTAAAAGAACAATATTACCCTGTTGGAAACTATGAGGACCAGTACATGAGATGGACCACACTGCGAAAATAGAGGGACCAAGAAATTCCAGAGTTCACCAATACCCTCCATACCTTGTGCACCAAGATAGGTATCAAAGACTCCAGGTGACATTTGGTTCTAAAATACCGTGGGGCTCTACACAGATACATCCAAACTGAAACGGATTTTGTGGACATCTCATCACTCGGTGTTGCTTATCGATATGCTATTAAAATTGAGAAAAAATTTAAGCACCAGAAAAAACGGGAATTTGGGTTTGAAAATTCACAACAACCAAAGTATGACAAAGATGGCCCTAGCAAAAAGTGTCCCGAAAACAAATCCAAGACACAGGAAAAGAAGGATCACGGGAAGACAAAGAAGGACATTGGAAAAAGGTGTGATTTTCACAAAATCCCCTGGAACAACACTGATGAATGTCGCTCAAAAAATTCATTGGTAGCCAAGATCAAAGACAAGGAGTTGAAACCTGATTCAGAATCTGATTCTGAAAATACTGGTAAAGGACAAATCATGTATGCAGACCACATTGCTATTGTCACAACCACAACAATTCAACCAGAAGAACCAACAGATCCTGAAGAGGGGGAGCTCCTTTTTCATTCAAATATGTGGGTGAAGGGAACCCCGCTACATTTTATTGTTGATAGTGGAAGCTATAAAAACCTCACCTCAGCAGAGGTCATCAAATAGTTTGGATTGTCGATAACACCACATCTGCATCCATACAACATTGGGTGGTTTTGACAAGGACGAGATCTTCGTGTCAGCCAATAGTGTCGACTGGCATACGACATCTAAACCTTCAAGGATGAGGTATTATGTGATGTTTCCCCAATGGATCTATGTGATGTTCTCTTGGGCCAACCATATATGTGGAGATGCCATGTTGTTTATGAGTCTCGGCCCCGTAGTGTCATTGTTACTTTGCGGGGTCATCTCTACAAAATACCAGAGGTAGTTCCGACTACTGTTCCACCTAAAATGTACCACAAGGTAGTATCACATACTGCAGTATTCAGCTTCTTCACAACCTATTCAAAACGAGAACAAAAGGACACTGCAACCACTACAGCCTTGCCCCAAGCACCTTCTATCCAACAGAAGCAGATCAACAAGGTTGAAACAAATTGAAAAGATTCCTTCTTCACATCATCCTCTCATGTATCTCGACTTGTTGAACAGCCTCAACCTCAACAAGTTCATGACAGATTTCCACAAACTGAGCAGCGCGACATCTCCAGCAAGACAAGCAGCTCACCAAGATGCAGATTCAATAAACGCTTTTCCCTCTCTCACCGGAACTCAACGCAATGGAGACCATTACTTCCTAAGGAGGGAGGATTGATCCAAGTGGATATCGGTGGCCACCCACCTTTTCCAAATGGCTCAAAACATTTTTCTTACAATTTTGACAATTTACTATTTTTAGTAGGTTTTAACTTCTTGGGCCATTTAGAGGGCCCAAATGAAGGTTTTTTGATATTTAGGTTCTCAATGATAGAATAAGGCATCATTTATCCCCAAAAATTAATATCCTCGATGATACCTTTCCAATGATCTATCACACACCTAAAACAGAGATCGTATGCAAAAGTTACGACCCCAGGAAGTTGATGTACTCACTAACCCAAACGGGGCCCACATGACTTTTGGCGCTTCATCTCCTAGGGTTAGGTTTTTGGATGCCTAGGGTTTTTGGCATTCCTTTTTATTGTAAAAAGGCCTTCGGAGCCTCATTGTAATCATCTTCTTTCGAATGCGAGTATCCGTAAAATTGCTTCTCAGAGATAAGCTGCCACCATTCTAACGAGTCTTTCACTCTGTATTTTTACAGTCTCTATACATTTCTTTCATTAATAGAAATCATGTATTACTGTATATCTGTGTTTATGGTTTCATCTCTGATACAATTTTTTTATATTATTGAATATCTACGATATCTCTGTGCATTTATTTATTATATCTCCAATCTCATTTCGTGCCGAAAATAATCCAGATGAGTGTTATCAGAGCAGGTTGCTCTTGATCTTTTTTTCAGTGCATGTCCCCGACGAGATTTTTTTATAGAAATTTGGGTCTCGAGCTTGTCTCTCTTGAAGAGAATCACTCTCGCACACCCAAGAAACCCTTAATGGCAGAAGAAAAGAAAAACAATGGAGCATACGATCATATCAATTTGTTGATTGAGCAAGCTCTCACGCGACAGAGGGATGAAATGATGGAGAATTTTTCCCACATACTTCAATTCATGTCGATAGCATCAGGTGCATCTTCCTCAAGTGGACACTTTGGAGGCACCTTGCCTTTCAAGGTACAAGTTAATTTTGATATTCTTGTATTTGAAGGACAGACAAATGCAGAAGCCCTAGAAAAATGGTTAACTCTTCTAGAAGGTTATTTCACTATTCACAATTTTTCCGAAAAATAAAAGATCACCTTCGCACTCCTTAAATCTCTCCCCCGTGTCAAACATTGGTGGGAAACTTACTGGGAGCAAAGTTTCACAGAGGATTTTGGAATATATGGGGTCGATCCCACTTGGTATTTTTTTGAGGATGCGGTAAAAGAACAGTATTACCCTGTTGGCAACTATGAGGGCCAGTACATGAGATGGACCACACTGCGGCAAGAGAGGGGCCAAGCAGTTATGGATTTTACCAATACCTTCCATACCTTATGCACCAATATGGGTATCAAAGACTCCGAGCGACATTTGGTTCTGAAATACCATGGGGCTCTACACAAATACATCCAGACTGAAATGGATTTTCTGGACATCTCATCACTCGGTGTTGCTTATCGATATGTTGTTAAAATTGAGTAGAAATTTAAGCACCAAAACAAATGGGAATTCATGTCTACAAATCCGCAACAACCAAAGTATGACAAAGACGGCCCTAACAAAAAGTCTCATGAAAACCAGTCCAAGACACAGGAAAAGAAGGGTCACATGAAGACAAAGAAGGACACTGGAAAATGGTGTGATTTTCACGAAATCCCCTGGCACAACACTGATGAATGTCGCTCATAACAGTCATTGGTAGCTGAGATCAAAGAAAAGGAGCTGAACCCCGATTCAAAATATGATTATGAAAATACTAGTAAAGGACAGATCATTGACATAGACCCCACTGCTATTGTCGTGACCGCGACAATTCAACCAGAAGAACCAATAGATCCTGAAGAGGGGGAGCGTATTTTTCATTCACATATGTGAGTGAAGGGGACCCTGCTACATTTTATTGTTGATAGAAGAAGCCAGAAAAACCTCATCTCAGCAGAGGTCGTCAAAAATTTGGGATTGTCAACAACACCACACCCACAACCATACAACATCGACTGTCTTCAGCAAGGACGAGATCTCCCGGTCAGCCGATAGTGTCAATTTCCATATGGCATCCAACCCTTCAAGGATGAGGTATTATGTGATGTTGCCCCACTAGATGTCTGTGATGTTCTCTTGGGCCAACCAGATATGTGGAGACACCATGTTGTTTATGAGTCTCGACCCCGTAGTGTCATTGTTACTTTGGGGGATCATCTCTAAAGAAAAACAGAGGTAGTTGCAACTAATGTTCCACCTAAAAAGTACTGCAAGGTAGTATCTCATACTGCAAAATTAAGCTTCTTCATAATCTGTTCAAAAGGACAACAAAAGGACACTACAACCACTACAGCCTTTCCCTAAGCACCTTCTATCCAACAGAAGTAGGTTGACAAGGCTACAAAAAAGTGAAAAGATTCCTTCTGCACATCATCCTCTCATGTATCTCGGCTTGTTCAACAACCTCAACCTCAACAGGTTCATGACAGATTTCCACAAACTGAGCAACGCGACATCTTCAGCAAGATAAGCAGCTCACCAAGATGCAGATTCAACAAACGCTTTTCCATCTCTCCTGGGAACTCAACGCAATGGATACCATTTCTTCCTAAGGAGGGTGTTAAGAACCAAACATCAATATAGCATAGAAAAACCTCAAGAAAAGTACTCAACGCCTTGAAAAAGAGATAATATCAGATAATAAGCCTCTTCGAGGGGGCAACCTCCTT
>JZKD02S0353886.1:459599-494846 GCA_000966675.3 Picea glauca
TAGCTTGTCTAAAATTTTTCCATTCCATAGTAGCCTTTTGCTTATATGCCAATGGATAAAATTGTTTTTTAATTGCAATAATGAAATCATTCCAAGAAATCAAAATTTTACCATGTTTTTTCATATCCTCCTGAGTCTTGGATTCCCACCAAATAAGTGTTTCACTATCCAATATTAATGAATCAAGCTGAATTTTGGTTTCATCATCTTGTATTTTTTGTATTCTACAATATACCTCAATTTGACGTATCCAATTATCTAACTTCTCAGCATTAACTTCTCCATTGTATATTGGCAATTCAAATTTTATATCAAGCTTTAATGAAGGAATTTGCGAAGGAGTTTTACCATGTCCCTTTGAAGAATTTGGAATAGGTCTTGAACTGGTAGAAGAAGAAGAAGAAGAAGAAGAATATGGAGGGGAGGGTGGTGGAGAAGCACCATTCCCTCCATTTTCGTTTGGATTTTTGTCACCACTGCTTCCCTTATGCCTTGAAGGGTTGGAGCCTTCACCTTGTGACAATATGTTCCTTTCCATAAATATCTTCATCATCTCTCTCATCTCCATGACAGCCTTTCTGAGATCTTCATCTTCTGCAGGAACACTTTCATGACATTCTTCATGATCCATACTTGGTGAATGCCTCCTTGAAACTTGCGGTGATTGTATATGCTTCCTCCTTGAAGGATGAGAACTTGGCTCCACAAGTTGACCTTCTCCTCTTGTGATTTTCAACCTTTTGAGCATCATAAACAAAACACTTGAAAAAAATCAAGTCTTCAAAAACCAGTGCTCTAATACCAACTTGATCTAAAAATGAAGAAGACTTGAAATCTTGAAATTATTTGCAAGTAAATTTTATGTGTTAAAAGAAAATGTATAAACTTTGCGACACATTACTTAAAGGATTACTCATGCAATATGTAAATAAACAGCAACATAATCAATGAACATAAGCACATAAACACAACAATTGATAAAGGACTTCACCCCTCTCTTGGGCTACATCTCCTGGTCCATCTTCCAATGGATCATTATTATTAATTTCTCAAAGTGATAAAAAATGTGCCTTACAATGCTCAAACTGACCAACAGATTTCTCCAATGGCTTCAGAGCATCCAAAAACCCCTAGATAGGCTTTTTCGGCACCTCAATCGGTCAAAAAATGAAGAAGTTAGGCCTCCTGGAAGTCCCCCTTTCAAGCTTGTTGTCTCTGCATCTACAAAACGCATCCTTGTGTCATGAACCTAGCACACACACAATTTAAAGCGTGAAAACCCAGCACCAGATGCAACCACGCCAACGGTGCAAACTATAGTAAGGTTATGGGCATGCCAGCCCCTAACCGCCTAGCACCTGGGCATATGGGGTCATAATATGACCACCCGCATTAAGAAAAAGGGCCAACCGTGTCAACCGTATCAACTTCCCACACACTTGGTTGTGGTCATATGTAGTTTAGGCATATATCCATGGGCTAAAACTTAACCGTTTCAAATCGTTTGAACCATATTTAAAAACTGCGTGCACTATATATTATAGCTGTGGTTATATGTTAAATGGCATGCGACCAAGGGCTGGGGCTAAGCCCCGGCCTGGTCGCGGCCCAAACCTCACCCATATTCAAATTCAAATACAATTTGCACCACATACATGTTAAACAACGCACGGTGGCGCACTGGTTGGTAGCTCCTTGCCAAGTCGTTCCCCTACCCAGAGGTCGCGGGGTCGACTCCTGCCAATGACAAACTTTTAAACCAAACAACGAATGACACGTGGTGGCCACAGATTGGGCCACGTGTCATCATACCATTAGCCACCAAAAGGACATGTGTCAAACTCTCATATGCCAACTGTCTGCAAATCAGAATCTACCATGACATCAGCGTACGTTCCTACCACGTCATCCTATACGGACTGTACAGTCAGCGTCCCTTTTTTGCATGTTTGCCATTCTGAACAGATTGCAATATCCCTCGCTCCCGATGTCTGTTTGAGATGAAACAAGTTGCGTTGGGTTCGCAACGACGAGGCCTATGCTCTCGTCCGATTTGAAGTGATTCCGAGAACTTTGAAATTTTGAGCAAAATTTGATCCCGTGATCAACTCCGGAAAATGGTATGATTTCCAAACAATCCCCTGGCACAACACCGATGAATGTCGCTCAAAAAAATCATTGGTAGTCAAGATCAAAGACAAAGACCTTTACCCTGATTCAAAATCTAATTCTGAAAATGTTGGTAAAGGACAGATCATTGACACAGACCCCACTGCTATTGTCGCGACCGCAACAATTCAACCAGAAGAACCAACAGATCCTGAAGAGGGGGAGCACCTTTTTCATTCATATATGTGGTTGAAGGGAACCCCACTACATTTTATTGTTGATAGCAGAAGCCATAAAAACCTCATCTCAGCAGAGGTCGTCAAACAGTTGGGATTGTCGACAACAACACACCCTCAGCCATACAACATCGGGTGGCTTTGGCAAGGACGAGATCTTCATGTCAGACAATAGTGTTGATTGTCATACATCATCCAACCCATCAAGGATGAGGTATTATGTGATGTTTCCCCACTGGATGTTTGTGATGTTCCCTTGGGCCAACCATATATGTGGAGATGCCATGTTGTTTAAGAGTCTCGACCCCATAGTGTCATTGTTACTTTGGGGGGTCATCTCTACAGAATACCAAAGGTAGTTCCAACTACTATTCCACCTACAAAGTACCTCAAGGTAGTATCTCATATTGGAAAATTCATCTTCTTCACAATCTATTCAAAAGGAGAACAAAAGGACACTACAACCACTACAGCCTTGCCCCAAGCACCTTCTATCCAACAGAAGCAGGTCGACAATGCTGCAGAAAAGTGCAGAGATTCCTTTTTCACATCATCCTCTCATGTATGTCAACTTGTTGAATAACCTCAACCTCAACAGATTCATGACAGATTTCCACAAACTTAGCAGCGCGATGTCTCCAACAAGACAAGCAACTCACCAAGATGCAGATTCAACAAACGCTCTTCCCTCTCTCTAGGGAACTCAACGCAATGGAGACCATTGCTTCCTAAGGAGGGAGGATTGATCCAAGTGGATATTGGTTGCCACCCACCTTTTCCAAATGGCTCAAAACAGTTTTCTGGCAATTTTGGCAATTTACTATTTTTAGCAGGTTTTAACTTCAGGGGCCATTTTGAGGGCCCAAATGAAGGTTTTTTGAGATCAAGGTTCTCAACGATAATTGAAGGCATGAATGAGCCCCCAAAATGAATCTTCTCGATGATAACTTTCCAACAAGCTATCACACGCCTAAAACGGAGATCGTGTGCAAAAGTTACGACCATTAGATGTTGATGTACTCACTTACCCAAATGAGGCCCACATGAATTTTGTCGGTTCATCTCCTAGGGTTAGGTTTTTGGATGTCTAGGGTTTTTGGCATTCCTTTTTATTGTAAAAAGGCCTTCAGAACCTCATTGTAATCATCTTCTTTCGAATGCGAGTAGCTGTCACATCTCTTCTCAGAGATAAGCTCTCACCATTCTAGCGAGTCTTTCACTCTGTATTTTTACAGTCTCTATACATTTCTTTTATTAATAGAAATCATGTATTATTGTATATCTGTGTTTATGGTTACATCTATGATATATTTCTGTTATATTATTGAATATATACAATATCTCTTTGCATTTCTTTATTATATCTCTGATCTCATTTTGTGCCGAAAACAATCTGGATCAGTGGTATCAGAGCAAGCTGCTCTTGATTGTTTTTTCAGTGCATGTTCCTGACGAGGTCCGATTATAGAAAGTTGGATCTTGAGATTGTCTCTCTTGAAGACAATCACTCTCACACACCCAAGAAACTCTCAATGGTGGAAGAAAACAAAAATGATGGAGCAAGTGATCCTATCAATCTGTTGCTTGAGCAAGCTCTCACGCGACAGAGGGACGAAATGATGGAGAATTTTGTCCACATCAATCAACGCATTCCAATAGCATCAGGCGCATATTCATCAAGTGGCCACTTTGGAGGCACCTTGCCTTTCAAGGTACAAGTTAATTTTGATATTCTTGTTTTTGAAGGACAGATAAATGCAGAAGCCCTAGAAAAATGGTTAACTTTGCTAGAAGGTTATTTCTTTGTTCACAATTTTCCGACAAAGAAAGGATCACCTTTGCACTCCTTAAATATCTCCCTCATGTCGAACATTAGTGGGAAACTTACTAGGAGAAAAGTTCCACAGAGGAGTCTGGAATATATGGGGTCGATCCCACTTGGGATTTTTTTGTGGATGCGGTAAAAGAACGGTATTACCCTGTTGGCAACTATGAGGACCAGTACATGAGATGGACCACACTGTGGCAAGAGAGGGGCCAAGCAATTCCAGAGTTGGTTCTGAATTACCGTGGGGCTCTACATAGATACATCCAAACTGAAATGGATTTTTTGGACATCTCATCACTCGGTGCTGCTTATCGATATGTTGTTAAAATTGAGCAGAAATTTAAGCACTAGAACAAACGAGAATTCAGATCTGCAAATCCACAACAACCAAAGTATGAAAAAGATGGCCCTAACAAAAAGTATCCCAAAAACCAGTCCAAGACACAGAAAAACAAGGGTCACAGGAAGATAAAGAAGGACACCGGAAAATGATGTGATTTCCAATAAAATCCCTTGGCACAACACCGATGAATGTCGCTCAAAACAATCATTGGTAGCCAAGATCAAAGACAAGGAGCCAAACCCTGATTCAGAATTTGATTCTGAAAATACTGGTAAAGGACAAATCATTGACACAGACCCCACTACTATTGTCGCGACCGAAAAAATTCAACCAGAAGAACCAACAGATCCTAAAGAGGGGGAGCGCATTTTTCATTCACAGATGTGGGTGAAGGGAACCCCGCTGCATTTTATTGTTGATAGCGGAAGCCAAAAAAAACTCATCTCAGCAGAGGTCGTCAAACAGTTGGGATTGTCAACAACACCACACTCGCAGCCATACAACATCGGGTGGCTTTAGCAAGGACGAGATCTCCATGTCAGCCAACAGTGTCGATTGTCATACATCATCCAACCCTTCAAGGATCAGGTATTATGTGATGTTTCCCTACTAGATGTTTGTGATGTTCTCTTGGGCCAACCATATATGTGGAGATGCCATGTTGTTTATGAGTCTTGACCC
Organism: Picea glauca; assembly: GCA_000966675.3. Lineage (NCBI taxonomy): Eukaryota > Viridiplantae > Streptophyta > Pinopsida > Pinales > Pinaceae > Picea > Picea glauca. The sequence goes on from JZKD02S0353886.1 coordinate 464,797, forward strand.
TGTAGTGTCATTGTTACTTTGGGGGGTCATCTCTACAAAATAATAGAGGTAGTTCTGACTACTGTTCCACCTTAAAAGTATCGCAAGGTAGTATCTCATACTGCAAAATTCAACTTCTTCATAATCTGTTCAAAAGGAGAACAAAAGGACACTGCAACCACTACAACCTTGCCCCAAGCACCTTCTATCCAACAGAAGCAGGTCGACAAGGCTGCAACAAATTTGAAAGATTCCTTCTGCACATCGTCCTCTCATGTATCTCGACTTGTTGAACAACCTCAACCTCAACAGGTTCATGAAAGATTTCCACAAACTGAGCAGCGCGACGTCTCCAGCAAAACAAGCAGCTCACCAAGATGCAAATTCAACAAACATGTTTCCCTCTCTCCCAGGAACTCAACACATTGGATATCATTGCTTCCTAAGGAAGGAGGATTTATTCAGGTCGATATCGGTGGCCACCCACCTTTTCCGAATGGCCCAAAACAATTTTCTGACAATTTTGGCAATTTACTATTTTTAGCAGGTTTTAACTTCCGGGGCCATTTTGAGGGCCCAAATGAAGTTTTTTTGAGATAGAGGTTATCAATTAAATCCAAGGGCATGATTGATCCTACAAAATTAATCTCCTTGATGATACCTTTCCAACGAGCTATCACATGCCTAAAAGGGAGATCATATCCAAAAGTTACGACCCCAGGAAGTTGATGTACTCACTTACCCAAACGGGGCCCACGTGACTTTTGGCGCTTTGTCTCCTAGGGTTAGGTTTTTGGATGTCTAGTATTTTTGGTATTCCTATTTATTGTAAAAATGCCTCCAGGGCCTCATTATAATCATCTTCTTGTGAATGCGGGTAGTTGTCACATCTCTTCTCAGAGATAAGCTGCCACCATTCTAGCGAGTCTTTCACTTTGTATTTTTGCAGTCTCTGTACATTTCTTTCATTAATAGAAATCATGTATTACTATATATCTGTGTTGATGGTTGCATCTTTGAAACATATATGTTATATTATTGAAAATCTACGATATCTCTATCCATTCCTTTATTATATCTCCAATCTCATTTTGTGCCGAAAATAATCTGGATCAGTGGTATCATAGCAGGTTGCTCTTGATCATTTTTTCAGTGCATGTCCCCGACGAGGTCTGATTATAGAAAGTTGGGTATCGAGCTTGTCTCTCTTGAAGAAAATAACTCTCGCTCACCCAAGAAACCCTCAATGGCCGAAGAAAAGAAAAACGACGGAGCAGACCATCCTATAAATATGTTGCTTGAGAAAGCTCTCACGCGACAAAGGGACAAAATGATGAAGAATTTTTTCGACATCCTTCAACGCTTGTTGATAGCATCAGGCACATCTTCATCAAGTGGCCACTTTGGAGGCACCTCACCTTTCAAGGTACAACTTAATTTTGATATTCCTGTATTTGAAGGATATATAGATGCAGAAGCCCTAGAAAAATGGTTAACTCTGCTAGAAGGTTATTTCTCTGTTCACAATTTTTCCAACAAAGAAAACATCACCTTCGCAATCCTTAAATCTCTCCCTCATGTCAAACATTGGTGGGAAACTTACTGGGAGCAAAGTTCCACAAAGGAGTCTGGAATATATGGGGTTGATCCCACTTGGGATTTTTTCATGGATGTGGTAAAAGAACAGTACTACCTTGCTTGCAACTATGAGGACCAATACATGAGATGGAACACACTACGGAAAGAGAGGGGGCAAGAAGTTTCAGAGTTCACCAATGCCCTCCATACCTTGTGCACCAAGTTGGGTATCAAAGACTCCAAGCGACATTTGGTTCTGAAATATCATGGGGCTCTACACAGATACATCCAGACAGAAATGGATTTTCTGGACATCTCATCACTCCGTGTTGCTTATCGATATGTTGTTAAAATTGACCATAAATTTAAGCACCAGAACAAACAGGAATTCGGGTCTGCAAATCTGTAACAACCAAAGTATGACAAAGATGGCCCTAACAAAAAGTATCCCGAAAACAAGTTAGAGACACAGGAAAAGAAGGGTCACGAGAAGACAAAGAAGGACACCGGAAAATGGTGTGATTTCCACAAACTCCCCTCGCACAACACCGATGAATGTCGCTCAAAATGGTCATTTCTAGCCGAGATCAAAGACAAGGAGCCAAACCCTGAATCAAAATATGATTCTGAAAATACTGGTAAAGGACAGATCATTGACGTAGAACCCACTGCTATTGTCGCGACCGCACCAATTCAACCAGAAGAACCAACAGATCCTGAAGAGGGGGAGAACCTTTTTCATTCACAGATATCGGTGAAGGGGACCCCGATGCATTTTATTGTTGATAGAGGAAGCCAAAAAAACCTCATCTCAGCAGAGGTTGTCAAACAGTTGGGATTGTCGACAACACCACACCCACAGCCATACAACATCGGATGGCTTTGGCAAAGATGAGATCTTCGTTTCATCCAATAGTGTCAATTGTCATACAGAATCCAAGCCTTCAAGGATGAGGTATTATTTGATGTTGACCCACTGGATGTCGGTGATGTTCTCTTGGGCCAACCATATATGTGGAGACACCATGTTGTTTATGAGTCTTGACCCCGTAGTGTCATTTCTACTTTGGGGGGTCATCTCTACAGAATACCAGAGGTAGTTCCAACTACTATTCCACCTAAAAATTATCGCAAGGTAGTATCTCATACTACAAAATTTAGCTTCTTCACAATCTGTTCAAAATGAGAACAAAAGGACACTTCAACCACTATAGCCTTACCCCAAGCACCTTCTATCCAACAGAAGCAGGTCGATAAGGCTGCAGAAAAGTGCAAATATTCCTTCTGCACATTGTCCTCTCATGCATCTCGACTTGTTGAATAGCCTCAATCTCAACAGGTTCGCGATAGATTTCCACAAACTGAGCGGTGCGACGTATCCAACAAGACAAGCAGATCACCAAGATGCAGATTCAACAAATGCTTTTTCCTCTCTCCCAGGAACTCAATGCAATGTATTCCATTGCTTTATAAGGAGGAAGGATTGATCCATGTGGATATCGGTGGCCACCCACCTTTTGCAAATGGCTCAAAACAGTTTTCTCGCAATTTTGGCAATTTACTATTTTTAGTAGGTTTTAACTTCCGAGGCCATTTTGAGGGCCCAAATGAAGGTTTTTTGAGATCGAGGTTCTCAATGATAGCCAAAGGCATGAATGATCCCCCAAAATGAATCTCCTTGACGATACCTTTCCAATGAGCTACCCCACGCCTAAAACAGAGATCGTATGCAAAAGTTACGACGCCGGGAAGTTAATGTACTAGCTTACCCAAACGGGGCCCACATGACTTTTGGCGCTTCATCTCCTAGGGTTAGTGTTATCACTGAAATTTCATCTGCACATGGAGACAAGAACTCAGCATCGTCAAACAGGAATGAAGTCATTCATGGCACTCAATTAATTTCATAGCATTGCAAAAGGGTCAAAAACTATACAAAGTAACCAAAAATTGAAGGGCGCTTTATAGAAGTTGGGTGCGCGTGCATATGCACGAAACATGAACGTATAATGCGCGCATGCGTGCACGATGCATGGTTGTTGGTGCAAAAACCCGCGCACCTGCTAAACGGCGCATTTATGGAATTGGTCGGCCTCCCAACCACTTATGGATCAGCTCCCAATCCGATTTGACTCCCAAATCTGAGCTGAGTCCGCATGGTAGGCTGGTCAAAGACCTAATTAAGCCCTAAAGAGCCCCTTTTCACACTTCAAAGGAGTTACATAATCACCCAATGCTATGCTATAAAAATCCATGAAGAAACATCATTTTCTCAAGGAATTCCATGTAATGTTATGCTGCTTAGATTGTTTTAAGGACTCACTCCTTGGCAATAACACATTAGCACCATTTCATTGAGCCATTCACCTCTCCATTGAGTGAGTGTTCTTGGAGTTCTTTCACCATCATTCTCATTTTCTCATTGTAAGGAGAGCAATTTTGTGAGGGCACAAGATCCTTCCATTGGAGAAAGAAGGGACCCATAGTCCCCTTTCTTCGTTGTGCTTTGATTTCATCAATTGATCAGCATAAAAACATTGGTGATATTGGTCTTGTTGTCTTTGTTATTTCTTTTTCCATATGCTCATAGTTTTAGTTTGTTTTAATTTAATTCTTGCTTATATTTTTGTTTTGTTTTCTCTAACCCTTTCCTCTACAGCTGCCATGCTCAGCAAGACCCAACTGGGCATGTAAGCACCCTTTATTTGCTCACCAAGTGACGAATTGGGTGCAAACAGTTAGGTTTTTGGATGTCTAGGGTTTTTGGCATTCCTGTTTATTATAAAAAGGCCTCCAGAGCCTCATTGTAATCATCTTCTTACAAATGCGAGTAGCTATCACATCTCTTCTCAGAGATAAGTTGCCACCATTCTAGCGAGTCTTTCACTCTATATTTTTACAATCTATGTACATTTATTTCATTAATAGAAATCATGTATTACTATTTATTTGTGTTTATGGTTTCATCTCTGATACATTTCTATTATATTATTGAATATCTACGATATCTCTGTGCATTTCTTTATTATATCTCCGATCTCATTTCGTGCTGAAAATAATCCGGATCAGTGGTATCAGAGCAGGCTGCTCTTGATCGTTTTTTCAGTGCATGTCCCCGACGAGGTCTGATTATAGAAAGTTAGGTCTCGAGATTGTCTCTCTTGAAGACAATCTCTCTCGCACACCCAAGAAACCCTCAATGGTGAAAGAAAAGAAAAACGACGGAGCAGACGATCCTATCAATCTGTTGCTTGAGCAAGCTCTCACGTGACAGAGAGACGAAATGATGGAGAATTTTTCCCACATCCTTCAACGCCTGTTGATAGCATCAGGCCCATATTCATCAAGTGGCCACTTTGGAGGCACCTCACCTTTCAAGGTACAAGTTAATTTTGATATTCCTGTATTTGAAGGACAGATAGATGCAAAAKCCCTAGAAAAATGGTTAACTCTACTAGAAGGTTATTTCTTGTTCACAATTTTTCTAACAAAGAAAATATCACCTTCGCACTCCTTAAATCTCTCCCTCATTTCAAACATTTTTGGGAAACTTATTGGGAGCAAAGTTCCACATAGGAATCTGAAATATATGGGGCCGATCCCACTTGGGATTTTTTTGTGGATCCAGTCAAAGAACATTACTACCCTGTTGGCAACTATGAGGACCAGTACATGAGATGGAACACACTGCGGCAAGAGAGGGGCCAATTAGTTTTGGAGTTCAATAATACCTTCCATAACTTGCGCACCAAGCTAGGTATTAAAGACTCCGAGTGACATTTGATTCTAAAATACCGTGGGGTTCTACACCGATACATCCAAATTGAAATGGATTTTCTGAACATCTCATCACTCGGTGCTGCTTATCGATATGTTGTTAAAATTGAGTAGAAATTTAAGCACCAGAACAAACGAGAATTCGGGTCTACAAATCTGCAACAACCAAAGTATGACAAAGACAACCCTAACAAAAAGTCTTCCAAAAACCAGTCCAACACAAGAAAAGAAGGGTCACGAGAAGACAAGGAAGGACACCGGAAAATGGTGTGATTTCCATAAAAGTGTCTGGCACAACATCGATGAATGTCGCTCAAAATAGTCATTGGTAGCTGAGATCAATGACAAGGATCTGAACCCTAAGTCAGAATATGATTCTGAAAATACTAGTAAAGGTCATATCATTGATGCAAACCCCACTACTATTGTTGCGACCACAGCAATTCAACCAGAAGAACCAATAGATATTGAAGAGGGGGAGCACCTTTTTCATTCACAGATGTGGGTGAAGGGGGCCCCACTGTATTTTATTGTTTATAGCGGAAGCCAGAAAATCTCATCTCAGCAGAGATCGTCAAATAGTTGGGATTGTCGACAACACCACACCCACAACCATACAACATCGAGTGGCTTCAGCAAGGACGAGATCTCTATGTCAGCCAACAGTTTCAATTGTCATACGGAATCCAACCCTTCAAGGATGACATATTATGTGATGTTGCCCCACTGTATGTCTGTGATGTTCTCTTGGGCCAACCATATATGTTGAGACACCATGTTGTTTATGAGTCTCGACCCCGTAGTGTCATTATTACTTTGGGGGGTCATCTCTATAGAATACCAGAGGTAGTTCCGACTACTGTTCCACCTAAAACGTACCGCAAGGTAGTATCTCATACTGCAAAATTTAGCTTCTTCACAATCGGTTCAAAAGGAGAACAAAAGGACACTGCAACCACTACAGCCTTGCCCCAAGCACCTTCTATCCAATAGAAGCAGTTCAACAAGGCTAGAGAAAAGTGCAAAGATTCCTTATGCACATCGTCCTCTCATGTATCTTGACTTGTTGAACAGCCTCAACCTCAATAGGTTCATGACATATTTCCACAAACTAAGCAATGCGACGTCTCTAGCAAGACAAGCAGCTCACCAAGATGTAGATTCAACAAACACTTTTCCCTCTGTCCCAGGAACTCAACACAATGGAGAACATTGCTTCCTAAGGAGGCAAAATTTCCCCAAGTGGATATCAGTGGCCACCCACCTTTTACAAATGGCTCAAAATAGTTTTTTGGCAATTTTTGCAATTTACTATTTTTAGTAGGTTTTAACTTTCGGGGCCATTTTGAGGGCCCAAATGAAGGTTTTTCAAGATATAGGTTCTCAATGATATTTTAAGGCATGATTGATCCCCCAAAATTAATCTCCTTGATGATACCTTTCCAACGAGCTATCACACACCTAAAACGAAGATCGAATGCAAATGTTATGACCCCGGGAAGTTGATGTACTCACTTACCCAAACGGGGCCCACATGACTTTTGGCGCTTCATCTCCTAGGGTTAGGTTTTTGGATGTTTAGGGTTTTTGGCATTCCTGTTTATTGTAAAAATGTCTTCAGAGCCTTATTGTAATCATCTTCTTGCAAATGCGAGTAGCCGTCACATCTCTTCTCAGAGATAAGTTGCCACCATTCTAGCGAGTCTTTCACTCTAGATTTTTACAGTCTCTGTACATTTCTTTCATTAATAGAAATCATGTATTACTATATATATTTGTTTATGGTTGCATCTCTAATACATTTTAGTTATTTTATTGAATATCTGCGATACCTATGTGCATTTCTTTATTATATCTACGATCTCATTTCATGCCGAAAATAATCCGAATCATCGTAAGTGCAGAACCCACAATTATAAAGAAATTTCCCCATTATAGAGAAATTATCCAGATGAGTCAGTTGGAATTTGGAGCATGTGGTTGGCCACCAATATCCACCTATATCAATCCTCCCCCCTTAGGAAGAAATGGTCTCCATTGCATTGAGTGTCAGGGGAAATTGAGTGTCAGGGGAAGAGGGGAAAACATTTTCTGAATCTGAATCTTGGTGAGTTGCGTGCCTTTTTGGAGAAGTTGCACTGCTTGGTCTGTGGAAGGATGTCATGAACCTGTTGTTGGTGGGGTTGAATCTATTCCACCAACCTGTTGTCTCTGGGATTGACGGAGCATTGTGTAGGCACCATTTTAGGTGAAGAAACAATATCTGATTTCTCTTATGAAATATGCTTTTGTTGGATAGAAGGTGTTTAGGATGCAGTGGTTGTAGTGGCCTTTTGTGCATCCTTTGAACTGATTGTGAAGACGATGAATTTTGTAGTATGAGAGATTACCTTGAGGCATTGTTTTGGTGGAACAATAGTCGAAACGTGATCTGGATTTTATGAGAAGAAAAAAATGAATACAAATCATCAATATATGCTTAACACGTAATAACAAAGATACAGTAAAACTGGTTTTCTATTCAATAAGGAAATAAGTTGAAACTGTAAAATGTAGCAAAAACCAAGCTTGCTGGAATGGTGGAAGATTATCTCTGAGAAGAGATGTGATGACTACGCTCATTCGCCAAAAGATGATTACAATGAAGCTTTGAAGGCCTTTTTACAATAAACAGGAATGTAAAAAACCGTAGACATCCAAAAACCTAACCCTAGGAGATGAAGTGCCAAAAGTCATGTGGGCCCCGTTTGGGTAAGTTAGTACATCAACTTGCTAGGGTTGTAACTTTTGCATACAATCTATGTTTTAGGCGCACATTAGCCCATTGGAAAGGTCTAATCGAGAAGAACGATTTTTTACTGGCCTAGGTCATTTCCATAGGCAATCACATGGGCCCCAAATCCCCAAAAAACATCGTTTAGGGCCTCAAAACGGCCCCAGAAATTTGAAACCCGAAAAAATGCCAAAAAATGTCAAGGTGGAAAATTGTTTTTCGAGCCAGTGGAGTAGGTGGGTGGCCACCGATATCCACCTGGATCAAAACTACCTCTAGTATCATGTAGATATGACCTCCCATAGTAATAATGACACTATGGGGTCGAGACTCATAAACAATGTGACTTTTCCACATATATGGTTGACCCAAAATAACATCACATAAATCAAGAGGGTAAACATCACACATTACCTCATCCTTGAAGGGATGGATGCCATAGGACAGGTGACACTACTGGCTAAAACGAAGATCTCGTCCCTGGTGAAGCCACCCGATCTTGTATGGTTGTGGGTGTGGTTTTGTCAACAACCCCAATTGTTTGATGACCTCAGTTGAGATGAGGTTTTTATGGCTGCAACTATCAACAATGAAATGAAACAGAGTCCCCTTCACCCACATATATGAATGGAAGAGGCACTCCCTCTCTTCAGGATCTATCGGTTCTTCTGGTTGAATTGTTGTGGTCGCAACAATAGCAATGGGGCCTGCATTGATGATCTGTCTAGTTTCAATATTTTCTAGATCAGATTCTGAATCAAGGTTTGACTCCTTATCTTTGACCTCGGCCACCAATGACTGTTTTGAGTGACATTCATCGGTGTTGTGCCAGGGGATTTTGTGGAAATCGCACCACTTCCCAATGTCATTATTCATATTTCCTTTACCCTTATTTTCCTGTGTCTTGGACTGGTTGTCAGGAGGTTGTTGGGTTGTCGGGAGGTTATTGGTTGGGGTCACCTTTACCATGTTGTGGTTGTTGCAGATTTGCAAACCCAAACTCTCATTTGTTCTAGTGCCTAAATTTCTGCTCAATTTTGACAACATATCGATAGGCAACTCCCAATGATGAGATGCTTAGGAAATCCATTTTGGTTTGGATGTACCTATGCAGAGCCCAATGATATTTTAGAACTGTATGTCGCTCGAAGTCCTTGATACCCATATTGGTGTGCAAGGTATCAAAATTATTTGTGAACTCTGACATTTTTTGACTCTTCTCTTTCGACAATGTGGTCCATCTCATGTACTAGTCTTCTTAGTTATCAACATGGTAGTATTGTTCCTTGATCGCATTCACAAAAAAATCCCAAGTGCGCTCGGCCCCATATATTCCATATTCCTCTGTGGAAATTTGTTCCCAATAAGTTTCCCACCAATGTTTGACATGGGCGAGAGCCTTGAGGAGTGTGAAGGTGATATTTTCCCTATCGGAAAAATTATGAACAGAGAAATAACCTTCTAGTAGATTCAACCATTTTTCTAAGGCATCTGCATCTATCTGAACTTCAAATATGAGAATATCAAAATTAACTTGTACCTTGAAGGGAGAGGTTCCTCCAAAGTGGCCTCATGATGAAGATACACCTATTTCTATCGAAAGGCATTAAAGGATGTGGGAAAAATTCTCCATCATTTCATCCCTCTGTCGCACGAGAGCTTTCTCAATAAATAGGTTAATAGAATCTTCTGCTCCACCATTTTTATTTTCTGCTTCCATGGAGGGTTTCTTCGGCATGCGAGAGAGATTTTCTTCAAGAGAGACAAGCTCGAGATCCAACTTTCTATACTCAGACCTCATCAGGGACATGCACTGAAAAACGATCAAGAGAAACATGCTTTGATACCATTGATCCAGATTATATTTGAAAGGAAATGAAAGCAGAGTTATTACAATGAAATACACATAAAAATTTCCAGATAGAGATAAATACAGTGCTACATGATTTCTATTAATCAAATAAATGTACAGATACTATAAAAATATGAGTGCTAGACTCACTAGAATGATGGCATCTTTATCTCTGAGAAGATATGTGATGGCTATGCTCATTCTCAAGAAGATGCTTACAATGAGGATTTGAAGGCCTTTTTATGATAAACATGAATGCCAAAACCCTATACATACAAAAACCTAACCCTAGGAGATGAAGCACCAAAAGTCATGTGGGCCCCTTTGGGGTAAGTTAGTACATTAACTTCCCGGGGTCGTAAATTTTGCATACGATCTTTGTTTTAGGTGTGTGATAGGCCATTGGAAAGTTATTTTTGATAATTATGCATTGTGTCATCAAAATTAGACTTTGACTATAGTTCGACTATAGAAATAAAATAAAAAACATTGTTTAGAGCCCCAAAATGGACCTGGAAGTACAGAAAGATGTATTGACATGAAAACTTCCAAAATAAGAAAATTGGAACAGGTTGGCAGCCACCAATATCCACCTGATGTTGTGTAGGGCTTCAGGATAGCCCCATAAGTGAAAAACCCACAATTATAAAGAAATTTCCCCATTACAGAGAAATGTGAGGAACTAAAAACTGTCCAAATGAGCCAATTAGAATTTGGAATAGGAGGGTGGTCACCAATATCTATCTGGATCATAAACATCAGGCTGGATGTGCACCCCAAAATTTGATGTAAAATATGGCCACACAAACTTCTAAGTGAGCTAGGGTAGGGGCGAGCTATCATGAAGTAGGTTGGTGATGCCAAAGGAAAGAGAAAACTATGTCATGAGCAAGAGGAAAAAGAGGGGGGCTGCACAAGCTAGAAAACCCTAGCTACTCCAAGCATGTAAGTTTCGAAGAGTCTGAACCGGGTGGACTGGACAAGTAGTGGGCATGGGAAAAATAATCAAAGGATGGGTTTAGGTTGGACCCTTCACATATATATTATGAACAACAAGGAACCCTAATCAGTGATGAAAAGAAGCATGATAGAGAGTATTTGTTTAGGTAAACTTATCGGCAGTATGAGGCATTGAAATGTTGATAAGAAGGGTCATTGGTCATGGGTCCTCTCTTTTTTTATTTTTTTCTTTGCACTCCAAATGCCTAGTGTGGAAACAATGAAACAAAGAAGGGAGGAACGAGATTTATATAGCACTATTGTCAATTTTTCGGGCACGAATATCAAGAGAAAAATAATGAAATGACATTTTATGTTTCCTAAAAGATGGGTTAAAATCGTTGGGTCAACAGTTGGAGGAGGATACGGTCACGATGTTTTGACATTGAGAAGGTGATCTAACACTAGTGTATCAACATCAAATCATTGATTGGCCCTGCAATATTTTGGTGGTAGATGGAAGGTAATATGTTGATGTGTCGAGGTCGAAGGATTGACGAGATCCTGTTGTATTGATGAATGAGTGAAGATAGGGAGGCAATGTATCAACACTAAACATAGGATCATATTACAACGTATCAGTGGATGAAGAAAGATAAAACATTGAAACATAAAGAAATTATCAAAAGATGCTAAGTGTTGGCCTTTTCTCATGCTTCGGTGAAAAAATGGATAAGTTGTAGACATTAGGTGTATCGATGGAGGAAGAAAGATATCCTCCGCCGTATAAAACTGAAGAAAAGGATCAGATGCCAACATATCAGTGGATGAAGAAATTTCAAACATTGAAACACAAATAAATTATCAAAAGATGCTAAGTGTTGGCCTTTTCTCATGCGTCGGGGAAGAAATGGCTAATTCATAGTCACTAAGTGTATCGACGGAGGAAGAAAGATCTCCTTCATCATATCGGCAAGGAAAATTTTCTTCCATCGATACTACATGTATCGACGAGTCAACAAGATGATAAAAGGCTAAGTAAAGGAGGGAAAAGGTCTCAAACTTGCACAAGCAAAACTTAGGTTCCTTTCATATGATAAAAAGAGCCTTGAAAAGTATAAGGGAGGGCCCCTATTTCTTGAGAAACGTTTTTGCTTTATAAGCAAAAAACAAGAAAAAGGAAAGTTGTTGAAGCCAACACAACACAATGGAAGAAGTGGGTGGCCACCAATATCCACCTAGATCAAGTAATTTCGGGTTTCTATAAATAGATAGGTACTCTGAGCTTGTATCAACATACTTTGAATTAGAACTACAATATTTTTTTGATTGTTCTATACCCAGTTTTCCTTTTGGTAGGTATTAGATAGTTTTTCTTGTACTGTTTTACTGTGACATTGATAGAATTATAGCTAGACAATGGATATTATATATATATATATATATAATATTCGTTGTCTAGCTATAATTCTATCAATGTCACAGTAAAACTATATGAGACTTGCCACATGCGAAACTGGGTACAGAGCTATCCAAAAAATATTGTAGTTCTAATTCAAATACACAAAGTATATAGATATATATAGATAGATATGTAACTTTATGTTGGAACACACACAGTTTTGAACTTTTGAGCTTTATATTTTTCACCTCTTAGGGATAAAATTTTACCCAAAGAAAGCAAAAAATTGGAAAATGGCCTTTTAATTTTAAATCAAATTCATTGCTTGTTATTCAATAATAAAGTGCATACAATATATGTTGTTGATGAGTCTCCTTAATTTGATTAAATGATCCTAAAGATCTCTGAAGTTCTGGAGTCGTCTGAGTTTTAAAGAGTAAGTCTCTAACATTCTCTTTGGAGCTCCACGCTTCAAATGTTCCAACAAGACTAAATAGTAGAAACCCCGAAACTCCAAAACTCGAAAGTAACAACTCGCGATAAATTCTAAAGAACTCATGAACACAAATCATAGGGTGCATGTCTTTTAAATATTTCATGAATTGAAACTATTGGAGTTACTTCACACACACCTAGGATTTATTTTTCCTAAGGTTATTCCTTGTTTATCGGTCATAATTAGTCATTATCTAGTCTCCTATATTTTAGGGAAGAATATTCCACCTGGAGAATATTCTCTTTCAATTGACACTTCAGTTTGACTAGTTGAGTTGAGTTTAGATGTTGCATTGGTTTTTTCACCATGCAACATTGGTATCATCACCAACTCACTACTCTTTGTTCAAACAATTAACTAAAGACTAGTTGACTAGTTAACTCAACTAGGTGGCAGTTCAGTCCCATAACTGCCTGAGAGACTAGACTAGGTGGCAGTTTACTCTTGTAATTGTTGGTGTGTGTCCAGATCAATCTAGACCACCACTATGGCTCATTAGTTACTTATGTAGCCTATATATATTGTAAATTATTCACTCTTTATGTGTGGAAAATGGTTAATGAGAATTCTTTCCATTCTTTCTCTCCTTCTTCTTCTTTTTCCAATTCTCTCCGCAAATGTGTGTATCATTGTTTAGCTAGATCTATTATGTGCAGGTCAACACATTTACAAAAACGTGGAACTTATTTTTGAAATTTCCATTGGATGGTTCACACGCTCTCGAGTGACATGTGGCACCTCTCTTTTCTTGACACATAATCCAGAATGACATCATCTCTGCCACGTCACTCCGAGAGAGGGACCTTCGGGAGTTTAACAAAGAGTGAGTTCACAAATCACTGAAGTTTCAAAATGTCAAAGTATTGGACATTTAAAAAAGTAAAAAGGAATTAATAAAAAATTTAATAATGGAAGTTAATCACGATTAAGAGTTAATTAATTACTTCACAGTTTCGGATTTCAAAAAGTTTCCTTATGTTGTATTAAAAAACCTACGAAGTTCGAACTTCCGAAATACTTAAATTTAAACATGATTAATTAAGAATTAAGGGAGATTACTCATAAATTAATTACTTTGCAGTTTCGGATTTCGGGATTTTTCCCTTGGGCTATATTCAAAACCCCTGAAGTTCAAACTTACAAAACACTTGAAGTTAATACAGCATTTAAACACAATTAATTAATATTTAAAAGCAATTATTCAAAGATTAACGCCTCTGTGGATTTGGAATTCGGGAGGTTCCCACCCTGTCACATCCAAGACTCTTGAACGTGAACCGTTGAAATATTGATGGCATTTATGATCCATTAAAGATAACGATTTCAAACGAGGATTGCGGATCTCCAGGTAGTCAATTCCATTAAGGTTAATAAATTCCTCGTTAGTGAGGCTATACGAAGATTGATAAACTTTTGTTTGAATAAAAGCACTTCAATTTCAAAATCATTTTCACCATTCGCAATTAGCAGTTTTATCTAGTGAAGAACTCACAGACTTACCCTGTAACAGGTAAGCTCACTCTATTTCCTTGAAGATTATGGTTCCATAAAAAATGGCAAAAACTCTTGATGCAACAAGTGAGGATTCAAACCTGAATGAAGACGTTATATCTAACATGACTCTGCGATTCGTGGACACCATTAAAACTTGGAGGCAAGTTTTTGAGATCCTGCAATGTGAAATCATCAACTTTCCAGAAGACTCCGCCGAAGAAGATGACGAATCTTATGCATCTAATCTCAGACATATAGCACAGTTGGAGCTGCACAATATAGTTGCAAGGTCGAGAATCATGCCTTATAACGATATGATAAGTTGGGCCTTGGAGCATGTGGACATCCAGACTAGAAGCATCATCAACCACTAGCAGGTTGTCGTCGGCTCTTTTCGACCAGAACATCTACAAGTAATGTAAAAAATCTCCCCTACTCCTAAATACACTTACAATGTCGCATTCCTTCTAGATTTCGAGAGAAAATAATGCACCCAATATGCCAGGAGTGGTCATAATATAATCAAGACCTAGTGGGGACATCCGTAGAAATTTAGAACCAATGCTCATGGTATGTATGCCAAAACGTCTTTAGACGCTCATATGTTGTATGTATCCATGATGCTCTATTGCCTGTTCGGGAAGAAGAGCCCTACACATTTCTTGGTGGAGTGGGTAGCTACAATGAACAAGGTAGTTGAGGGTTACACTTTCAATTGGGCCAAAATGTTGTCTGATAATTTGTCCAAGGAAATCGTTGATTATAAAAAAAAAAATCAAAAGGGTAGCCTACCCCTTTTTAAATGTCATCATATGTTATGGATGTCATTTGTTTCATGACCCTTTTTCCCCTGATGAACTGGAGTTGGGCCCTGGCCAATTCTGAACCTATTCATTTTATCACTCCAAGTTATGGGAGGAGAAAGCCAAGGATTTCTTTTATGAAATATATCACAATGTCATAGTACCTATTCACATAGCCATTTATGGTCACCCACCTCCCCGGATTTCAGAGAGGATTATGGGAAACCCAGGAATTCTCACAGATTGGTTCATTGAAGAGAATTTATCCTCCATCATAGTTTTTGGTTGCTCGGTTCTTGCTCATCCTCTCCCACAATTTTTACCCAACATGTCGGTGTGTAGATAAGTGGTGTACTAGACAGTGACAGGAGGTATCAGCAAGGGGTTGAAAGAATCTCATAAAAAGGTTTGGCCAACTTTCCCCATTCAGGTTGGCATGTTTACATTATTGGATTTTGGCCACTCTAAAGTTGAGGTCGCAGCCCTACAAGATGTCAAATTGATTGACATCGAGTTCAAGAAACATGACCCACATAAGATAGTGGAAAACCATCTGGCTCGGTTTAACATGAAGCGGTACATGCATGAGAATTCCCCTTATCATGAAGTGTTCAGGGGAGTTAGATCTTATGAGGAAGTCCAAAGAAAATTCATGACCCTACCCCCATACAAACAAGCTAGTTTCCTCAGCTTTCAGAAACACGGGCGAAACAATTTACCAAAGATATTGCAGGGAGAGTCAATTGTCACGCCCCCCTCACAGGAAGCCAAGTCTACAAAATCTGATTCAAGACTCTCCACTAAACACAAATCTGAAAAGGTCCTGAAAATCCCAAAGGTATTATTTCAGGAGACGAGAACGTCACTGTCAGGACTAAATGATCCATAGGTGATAGCATGGTTCAAGGCCTTCATGAATCTGGAACAAATTGCCTCTCATTCCACCCCAAAAACTCCTGTTGGCACCCTAAATACAACAGAACAACAACATTCCACCGAAATTGCCTCTCCGATTGCATCACTAACCCCTCTACAAACCAGCTTCAAAAATCTTAATTTTGGACTCACTTTCGTAGGCGACCTTACTCCTATCTCGCCCAAAGATATTCCTCCATCAAATTTATTTTTCAGCAAGATACGAAAGGCTATCGTGAAAATTGAATCTCACCAAAAGGATGAAGTCATCACTAAAAGGAAAATACTAGTGTATGACAGGAGTGACCATGATGGTCCAGAGTTTGCAAGAGAAGTTGCAGGTTCGTTAGCTGCTTTTGTCACTACCAATCAATGTTCGGTGGACAATTTGACCAAAAAACTGTGACAGAAGTGCCTCTTGGTAGAACACTTGCAAAATCAGATATATACTATAGAGAAGACTGTCAGAAACATAATGAACCCAGATTTTGAGCAAATCATGGCTAGTGATTGGAAACAAATCAAACAGCTACAGGATAACCTTGATCTGCCCCACCAGAGTTCATAGACCAACCAAGATCTGGTCACTCAGCACGACGAGTTGATAGTGTAGTTGCACGCCAAATTGGTCCCAACAGAGGGCACATCGATAGACATTTCGACCTTCATAACTCAAGCATCGGAAATCAATGAGAAGCTAGAAGTTTCCCAGCAAGAACTTTATCTAAAATCATATGCCATCCAAAAATTCTATCAGGCAGTATACCTTTCCCTAAAATATATCTATGTCAAGGAAAAAGAGGCTTGCTCAACCTGGTCTAAGTTTCAAGAAGTTCTCATATTGATGTAGAAAGCTAATGCCCCTAATTTTCGTCTTCTCTCTTATTATGAACAAGTAAGAGGTGAAATGGACCTAAAGGCCTAGGAAACAAATATGGGAGAAGGAAAGAAACTTTCCAAAGAGGTGAAAGAGGCTTGTCTAGAGGCATTGTCATCATTAAAAAAAAAATGATTGAGTTTGAAGGGAGTAATATTTCAGAGGCCCTGGGGAAAATTGAGATAGAAATGAACCAGTAAAGCTCCAGAAAGAACAAGGAAGTTATTCAGGAATCCATCTGAGAAATGAGCCAAATCGATCTTCTAAAAATCAATGAATGGTTGGTTGACCCAAGTTTGCGGTTCCAGGCCACAGTTCAAGAAGTAAACAAGATTCAGGAAAAGATGCCCCAAATACAGAAGAAATTGTTTGCCTTTGGAGTAAATGAGGGGATTGATCCTTCAAGGTTCATGATAGCATTGATGGATAGATGCACCTAATGCATTGAACTAGGAAAAGCGATGGTCACAAGGGGAGTATTACATCAGAATGATATCCCTTATTCATAAGGGGAGAGATTATTCAGAAGAAGATCAAAGGCATTCAGACAGGGGGAGCAATCCCAAAGAAAAGTTCAAGCAGGGGAAGCAACCCCAAGAGGAGAATGACCCTTTTCCATTGATGTCAAAGGGGGAGAGATAGTCACATTTATTTGATTGATGAATATTGATGTGGAGAGATAGTCACATGGATATGATTGATGACTATTGATGAAGAGCATGCCTTGTCTACATGTTGACATCAATGATTGGTGTTGACATGTAGACAAGGCATGATCTTCATCAATAGTCATCAATCATATCCATGTGACTATATCTCCACATCAATAATAATCAATCATATCAATGTGACTATCTTGGTATCATAGCTACACTGACACAGACTACACTTAGAGGGGGGGGTGAAAAGTGTAGGGCTCTTTTTCCCAAACTTCCCTCTTACACAAAATTCATTAATAAGCAATCACCATTAACTCATTACTTATTGTTGTCATTTATAACCAATTAGAAGTGAATACATATCAACAATATATCATCAATAAATCATCACCACAAGAAACACAAAGAACACAAGATGTATGTACAATTTTCTTTTTATTATGGACTACAATCCTTGGGGTTTTTCAGCAACAACTGAAAAGAGTACAACTCTACAAAAGCACCAGCTCTATAATGTAAGACTCATATTACACCCTCAGCACCAACTGAGATGAGGCAACAATCCTCAACAAATATCAATTTGCAACAGGTACGCGACCTGTCCATAGTGCAACATGTGTATGTATGCGCCCTACCAGTAGTACAACCCACGTATGTACGCAACCAGTCTATACTACAACCTGTGTATACTTATGAGCAATTAAGGTTTTTCTTTTCATCACATACTCAGCTCCTCTGCAACCTGCAATCACATTCTCTTATGTCTTTCACTGTCCAATCTGACCCACAGTCAGTCACAACACATCCAAGCTCTTCAACAACTCACTCATGCTCCTCAACCATACAATATGAATGCTACTCATCATGTATAAGAAATCAGCATACTATAGCATCCATATTAGCATTGAATCATAAAAGTGTTTCTCACTCCATCAACCGATATAAGCCACATCACAACAACCATACCAAGAATGCCTTAAGCATTCACCACACAACAAACAAGAGTATCCATCAAGACAAAAATATAACCATACCAGAGTTTCTATGGAAGATCTGATCCCATAGAATGAAAATCTAGAACCTGCTTCAATCTTCAGGATCCTGGCATCATCTCACACACCAATCTCCATCACTTCATCCACTGTATGTGCCATGTATTCATATAGCCCACGTATGTACATGTCATGGCCTAGTACAGCCCGCGTATACCTCAGAAACTAGGGTTTCTAAACTTTCGATACTTTTGCAGTCATGATCTCAGACTTTGTGAAACTTTGATGCATCCATGAGATCCTCCATACTCTCCCTCTCTCTCTCAGAATAGATCTTCAATACATTCTCAAGAGATACACAAGATATTCCACATAAGATGCTCACCAAAGATACACAAGAGATACACTTTCACAAGAGACCCTAGCCTCTTATTTATACTCTTCATTTTCTAGGTCACTTAACCTATTTTCCTCTTTTTAGGGTTAACCACATTCCATAATTAGAAATTTCTCCATTACTTTATCATTTAAATAATCTTCTTTGATTTTTTCACTTCACTTTATTATTTAAATAATTCTCCTTGACTTTGTCACTTCACTTTACCATTTAAATAATAGTTTCTTCTTTTCAAGCACTTTGACTTTTTTGAATTCATGGGGCTTCAAGCCAACATATAAGGGTCCCTCACCTTCGTAAGTCCATAACTCTCAAACCATGAGGAGTTATGTGACATTCCACATACCACCGAAAATGGCATGACAAGCACTATCCATCTAGGATAGTTTCACCAACAACTTCGTTGATATTCATCTCATTATTCCACATATAATCATGGGTTCTCCAACCATACTTCTAGGATAACTCAACCGTAAAGCGTCTTCCCATGAGGGATTTCACCATAAGGGGACCACTTTGGAGTTCATCCATTTGTATACCTTATCAACCATGATAATATAATAATGATTCATCTTTACATCTATCCAACAATGCATCATATACCAATGAAACCAAATCGATCCATCTTTATCATGTATCAATGACAACTCATTGATCCATCTTCATCTATGCATCATATCAATGTCAACTCATTGATTCATCTTCATCTATTCATTCTTATCAAGGAGAATACATATTACATCAAGACATTGTTCATCAATCATCAATAAATCACTTGACATCAATCAATCAATCTTGACATCAATTAATGACATCAACCAATCAAACCATTGGCATCAATGACAACATGATCCAACACTTTCCCTAAAATATATCTATGTCAAGGAAAAAGAGGCTCGCTTATCCCAATCTAAGTTTCAAGAATTTATCATATTGATGCAGAAAGCTAATGCCCCTATTTTTCCTCTTCTCTCTTATTCTGAACAAGTAAGAGGCGAAATGGCCCTAAAGGCCTAGGCAACAAATCTGGGAGAAGGAAAGAAACTTTTCTTAGAGGTGAAAGAGGATTGTCTAGAGGCATTGTTATCATTAAACAAAAAAATGATTGAGTTTAAAGGGAGTAATATTTCAAAGACCTTGGGGAAAATTGAGATAGAAATGAACCAGCAAAGCTCCAGAAAGAAAAGGAATTTATTTAGGAATCCATATGAGAAATGAGCCAAATCGATCTTCTAAAAATCAATGAATGGTTGATTGACCCAAGTTTACGGTTCCAGGCCACATTTCAAGAAGTAAACAAGATTCAATAAAAGCTACCCCAAATACAGAAGAAATTGTTTGCCTTTGAAGTAAATGAGAGGATTGAGCCTTCAAGGTTCATGATAGCATTGATGGATAGATGCACCCAATGCATTGAACTGGGAAAATCAAGTGTAGCTGGGAGAAAATGAAAAAACATGCATAGTTTCCATCCCTTCCACCCTCTCTACCTTTCACCTTCCAACAGTCACTTACCTCATCTATCCCTACCACCCACATTCTAACCTCCACTCACCCCACCTCATCATCGGACACTTGTTCCCCCATCATTCTTTACATGGACAGTTACTCCTCCCTATGATTGTTATCCATCCCTTGATGAGCCAATGTTGTGTTATTCATATGATTATCCTCCCCCCATGACCTTGATTGTAATTCATTACCCCATTGAACACACTCGAAGGAACAGATGAAAACATGATCAATTGGCCAAGAAAGTAAGCCAAATGATTGAGGTGGCCTTAATGACATGTCTACGCAGCCCAAAGGTATAAGAAAAATGAGCGCTTCTACCAGCAGATGAAGAGACAGAGGAAAGCGCCAGCGAAATTCATCAATATTTACACACTGATTGTTTTATTCAGATGTATTCTATTTTAGTTCAATATTGTAAGAATTCCAACGGTTTTCAGTTGTGATATATTTTTTATAAATACATAGATTTAAGATCTATTAAAGGTCGATTCTTGCCTAATGTAATAGAGAAACTCTTTTTTGAGTATTAATACAAGTGCCGGCATAGATTCTAAGTTTCATTCAATTTGAGTTATGTGCGCCCTATGTGTTTCCATTTCTCTGAATTTATTTCTATAATTCTTGAAGACTAATTTATTGCAATTTAGTATTGCATCTACTGTGATCATATTATACCAGTAGTTTATTCAGTGAACATTTTTTCCTCTGTTATTACTGTGAGTAAAACAAGACCTGTGATCTGCGTGAATTACTGCATTTTATATCCTGTTCAAGGGTGTGTCTTCTAATTTTCTTCTACTACAAACAAGGTGAGACTTAATTGTAATTGAAACTTTGTCTAACAGTTTTGTAACTCCTTCTATATCATTTGATATTATAATTGTGACTCAGATAACGAGATACAACCTATGTACTGTTCTATTATTAATTTCATTTAAAGATTATTTCTCAGAAAACTGGAGGTGGAAAAAACACTCATTAAAACATTTCTTTTAAAACCTCTGATGTCTGACATTATTCTTTGAGCCTTAGAATCAATCTCAGGAACAACACTTGTCAAGTCCATGTTGAGCATGAAATGAATTACACATCTATATCATACTAATAAAAAATATTTTAGTAAAGGTCGACTTTGAAACTTTTTTTTGTTATTTATTTTTAAATGTCATGTGTCATCTCCATGCTGATCAATGAAGGTATCACACATTTACCTCATACTAGGCTACAAAAATTATTTTCAATGAAAAAACATAAATTGGATTACTTACATATTCCAAAATTCTAAATACTCCCAAGAAATATTTTCTCACATTCTAAATACTAATATGAAATCTTTCACCCTCTATAAGTTTTTCCTTGGTCTCGTGAAAGAGATGATGATGTTGAGTTATAAAGGTTTAGGAAGTGGGAAATTTTTATCCATGTAATGGATGAGTAATCATGGTTCATTGAGGGTGTAGAGTGGAATCATGAGTATTCTACCCATTCATGGTTCATCTTGGATTCCATGGGCATGCCAAACATTTTCCAATGAGACCATTGCTTAATTAGGAAACAAGTGGAATCATGAGTAATCTTCCCATTCTTCTCATTCATGGTTCAGCTTGGATTCCATGGGCATGCCAAACATTTTCCAATGAGACCATTGCTTAATCAGGAAATAAAACCTTCTCATTATAAAAGTTGAGAATGTGAGATTTTGATTATTAGATGATGTCCTTCATTCTTTTATAAATATCATGAATTTTGTTCAAAGATTACTCACACAATATTCTCAGTGTTGTTATTTAATACAAGTTTTCAACATCTGTAATCACATCAAGTGGTCCAACCTCTTAGATTTTTTCTCAATATCTATGAACATATTATTAATTTAATTATTAGAGCATTAATTATCAACAAAAACAACAGATTTCCAGAGAAGATAAATTCATGATCACGCATATTGTGACTTGACTCGACTCGCTCATTGTGTCTATCCACTCCAATCAATCACGATCCACTCAACTTCATATCCTTCTTTGCACTCCAGTGTTAGTTAGAGCAGAGGCATGAGTAGGTTTCTAAGTTGCATGAGGATTTGAAACAAAAATCACTGGTGTGGATTCTGGTGGATTGTATCTATATATTTCACAGCATACGCAAGGACTGGATTCTCTCCTTTCAACCACCAAATTCATAACAATTAAATGGAGAGTGGCACCTTACAATAGTATTACATGGCTAGTTGTGCAAAATTTCCAATCCAAAATGCCTAATTGTTTGATGTAATGCTTCTTCACCCAAAGATGGAAGAAGACTCTTCCATATCCCTTTCCTTTATGAAAGAAAAGGAAATACATATTGAGTGTGATGGATCTACAACAGGCCTATTCTTGCTGGGAATTTTTCCAAAATTGGTTTTTTTCCAATTGTTAGGAACCAAATATAAAAATAGCATAAAAACCTTAGAATAAGTACTCAACGCCTTGACAAAGTGATGAATTCAGATAATAAGCCTCTTCAATGGGGCAACCTCATTATTCATCATATGAATTCATAAATACAAGATGATTCCAAATGAAAAGGTCTCCTTTGTATATAAAGGAGACTAGGAGGTGCATTTACAACTAATGGACCCAAGCCGACATAAATAAAATAAAAATACTAATGTAAGATGCCCCAATTAAGGGGTAATGTGCCACTATTTAGGGATTAACATTCCCCTCCCCTTCAGACAAGTGTTGTATGCAACGCTTGATTAATTATGGATGCTTCTGTATAAAAGACTCATCTTCCCAAGTGGAATCTTCAGCAGGTAGTTTCTTCCACTCAATGAGATACTCTGAAATAGATCTATTCCTCAGCTGGAAAATTATTGTCTCAGTGATAGCTTCAGGATCCAATATTATTTATCCTTCCTCATCAAGTTCTGACAATATAGTTTGAACTAGGATCTTGTCACCTATAACCTTCTTTAAGCATGAAACATGGAAAAATGGGTGTACTCGTGAAGATGCATGAAGCTCCAATTAATATGCCATAGTACCAATATTTTACAACACCTTATAAGGGCCATATTACTTTGAAGATAATTTATTATTCTTCTTATCTTGCTTGAGGGACATCCGTTTGTATGGTTGTTGTCTTAAAAATACCCAATCCCCCACTTCAAAACTTCTTTCACTATGATGTCGATTTGCTTGTTGTTTCATGTGATTTTGTGTCATGGTCATATTGTCCTTTAAGAGTTGGAGACCTTGTTGTTGATGCTTGATGTGATCTTCCATTTCTTGAACCTTAGATTTTTCTTTTAGAGAAGAGGTGATGGAAGGTGGGTGATATCCATAGAGCACCATAAATGGTGTCATTTTTGTTGCAGTATGAAATGAAGTGTTATACCACCATTCTACCAAGGGTAACCACTTGAACCATTGTGTTTGTTTATCAAAGACAAAGAAACGAAGGTATCCTTCTAGACATTTTTTCACTAAGTCAGTTTGTCCATTAGATTGAGGATGATAAGATGAGCTATGAGCCAATTGAGTACCCCAACAAGAAAACAATTATGTCCAAAAATGTCCAGTGAAGATGGGATCTCTCTCACTTACAATAATCTTTGGGATTCCATGTATCTTTTGAATTGTCTCCATGAATGCAGTGGCAATTGTATTGGCTTTGAAAGGATAAGAGAGTGCACAAAATTGTGCGTACTTGGTCAGTCTATCAAAAATCACCATGATGACACTCTTTCCTTTAGAATTTGGTAACCCTATGATGAAATCCATGGAAACCTCCTCCTAGAGATGACTTGGGATGGATAATGGTTGTAAAATACCTGGGCTATTAATTGTTTCCACCTTATTTTGTTGGAAAACCAAAAATTCTGCCACAAACCTTTGAACATCAGTTTTAAGGCCATCCCAAAAAAATTCCTTCTTGACCCTATGATAAGTTTTCAAAAATCCCAAGTGCCCTCCTACTGGAGAGGTGTGCAATTCCAAAAGTACCATTTGTTTGAGTTGGGAGTTCTTACATAAATATAAGTAATCTTTGTACCATAGTGAATCATTTTTCCATGTAAATGTATCTGATGCACTAGAATCTGGTTGCAACCTTTAAATGAGAGTCCACACTTTTTCATGATTCTTCCATTCATCCCTTGCTTCTGTTATCCAATCATATTGGATGATCAAGATAACACAGAGAAAGGCCTCAACATATTCATCCTTTCTTAAGAGTGCATCTACCAAAAATTGTTTCTTCCCTTTTTTGTAGATGATTTCAAAATCATAACCCAACATTTTGGTCACCCATTTTTATTGTTCTTCTGAAGATAGTCTTTGTTCTAAGAAGTATTTAACATTTTCATGATATGTTTTGACCTTGAAGTGCCTACCTATTAGGTAATGGCACCATTGCTTCAACGCATGTAGTATTGTCATCATTTCCTTCTCATAAATATGTTTGCGAAAGTCTTTTCCCTTGAGTGGTTGACTTTCAAAATCAAGGGGTCTTCCTTCTATCATTATAACAACACCAATGCCATTTCCTGAGGCATCACATTCCACAATAAAGGTTTTTTTGAAGTCTGGTGTGGTCAACGAAGGATATTTTCACATCGCTTCTTTAAGTTGTTCAAAAGATTGATTTTCCTCTAGAGTCCATGAAAATGCATCCTTCTTAGTTAATTTTTTAAAAGGTGTTGTTATTCTTCCATAGTTCCAAACAAACTTGCAGTAGTAACCTGTCAAACCCAAAAATCATCTAATATTATTCAATTTTTTTGGAATCAGCCAGTCCATCATGGCCTTAATATTGTTAGGGTCTACTTTGACACCTTCATGAGATACAATATGACCCAAATACTCTACTTCCTTCACCCAAAAAAACATTTGGATGGTTTGTCATATAGTTGTTTCTCCTTTAGTAGTTGTAGCATCTATCAACATGTCGAACATGATCCTCCCAAGACTTTCTATAGATTAGTATATCATCAAAAAATACTAACACAAATTTTCGAAGGAAGGGGTTGAAAATATATTTCATCAACCCTTGGAATGTAGAAGGTGCGTTCATAAGTCCAAAAGGCATGACCAAAAATTCATAATGTCCTTCATGAGTTCAGAATGTTGTTTTTGGGATATATGCTTCCTTCATAATAATATGATGATACCCTTAACGAAGATCCAAATTTGTGAAGTAGATTGCTCCATGTAGTTCATCTAACAATTCATCAATGACAGGAATGGGAAACTTATATTTAATGGTAATCTTGTTGATCTCTCTATAATCTAGACACATAGGCCATGAGCCCTCTTTCTTGAGTACCATTACCCACGGTGTAGAGTAAGAACTTTGGCTAGGTTTAATAATTCCAATCTCTAACACTTCTTCAACCATACGCTCAATTTTACTCTTCTAGGCATAAGGGTATCTGTAAGTCCTAATGTTACTAGGAACACTCCCAGGAATTAGGTGAATAGCATGATCATGATAGAGAGTGGGTGGAAGACCTATGGGAATATCTACAAATACTTTGGAATGCTTATCAATGATCCCTTGGATATCTAGGGGAAAATATGGCTTAGATGTTTGAACATCTAGTGAACATAGTTGTACAATTACACCCGAATTCCCCTTTTTCAATAATTTTTTCATACCATTATAGCTTATCACCTTACTGGGTTTCCCTCTGATACCCCTTAACTCAATCTCCTTTCCTTCCAATGAAAATTCATGAAAATTTCTTGAAAATTAAAATCCATTGTTCCCAATGATTGTAACCATTGGACTCCTAATACGAAATCAACACCACCCATGGGTATAGCAATCATTGGACTATTCATTACATATTCCCCCATAGCAAGATCGATCTTATGGAATTTTCTTGATCAATTGATAATTCCTCCATTTTCAATCATTACTTGAAACTCTGGCACTGGATATATAAAGCAATTGAGAGCTTTGGCTAATTTATAGTGAATGAAATTATGAGTACTACCATAATCAATTAGGACTATAACCTTTTTATTTTTGATATATCCTTTGATCTCGAGGGTTTGAGGAGTTTTAATTCCAGCCAATGCATTATATGATATGGTGGGAGTCAACTCTTCAAAAGAAGTCTCTTCCACATTTTCATATTGAGATGGTTCTTATTCTTTTTCTTGTTATTCTTCCTCTTCACAATCTATGTAGAATAATTTCTTCTCACCACACTTATGTCCCTTCTTGTACTTTCTTTAAAGAATAAACATTTTTCTTTTATTTAATCCAATTGTTGAGGTGTCAACCTTGTAGGTTGAGGTGGTTTATAAGAAGGAACAATATTCTCTTGATAGATGTTAGGAGTGGTCCTTCTAGTAGCCATAGCCATATTTTTACTTTCAACATTTCTCGCCACCCTGAATGTATTCTCCAGTGATTTGGGTTCCCAAAGGTGAACCTCATGTTGAATGTTATCCTTTAAAGTTCCTGTGAATACATAAAGTATCTTCTTGTCTGGAATATCCATTACCTTTATATTCAATCTTTGGAAGTTCTGAATGTGCTCTGCAGCTGAACCCTTTTGCTTGAGATTTATCAATTGGTTGAAGAAGGTATTGCTCCTTGTATCCTCATAGTGTACTATCATTTCTTCCATGAAAATTGTCCAAGTGACAAGTGATTTGTGAGAACAAATCCATCAATAACACACAAATTGATTGGGTTCTAAATACAAAGATGCAATTTGTACCTTTTGTGTGTGTGGAACATCATGTAGATCAAAGAAATTCTCCATCTGGAGTATCCATATGATTGGATCCTTTCCATCAAACTTACTCGTATCGATCTTAGGAAAGTGGTTGCTCTTCAAACCAAAGTTGGAGTTTCTCCAGTCTCGATTCATCTTCCTTTTTTCCTCATCATGAATTTCATTGGATACATTGTCACTTTCAACTGGCCTCTCTATTAGTAACCTTTTCAATCCTTCCATGACTCCCCTTTTAAACTATCCATCTTAGTATCCATTATCGCTTCTATCTTATCTTCAGTTAAATCCATCATCCCTTGTAGTTCATCTTTTGTTACTTCCTTCTTTTGTAAATCATTTATGTCCCTGCCCATTTATTCACCTTCATCAAGAGTCCAAGTAGGGTTGTCTGAAGGCTTATTTGGTGTAGAAGTTCCCTTTTTTGGTGTCATTTTGGCCAAGTATCACTGCAAGGTAGGAACTCTTAATTGGCTTAGGTAGAGGTCCTCACAGACAAGGGAGTGTCATGTGTTATATCTCTCTTATATACATGCGGGGTCCAACAATAGTACTCGACCCAATATCTTAGGACACTAACTAAGGATTCTTGACCATGCCCTTATCCATATTATCTAACTACCCAGGTACTAGAGATTGATCTACATGAGTGTTGTTCTCGGTGTACTATAGCAGCAAGACAACCAAAATATTTACTCGACAAGTCTCAGGATTTTAGGGGGTCTCCCAATATATGCTACATAAGTGGAAGCTCAAATCCATGTTAGTGTTGTCTAAAGTGAAACCGTTCAAAAGGGGCCTTCCAATATACTCTAGGTACATGGAAGAACCACACATTCCTTGGGTTGTAGCATTGACCAGTAATGACAACTCCTACATTTAGAGACGTCGGAACATGTCTATACCTAAAAACAACCCTAAGTTTCTCTCAAATTTATGTGATATTCATTTTATCCCACCTTATTCTACTTTTTGAATCACCCCAATTGGATCTTCTAGTCAAATGATATGCAAATTTCCAAAACATAACACCTTTTAAACCCTGATTTGGAGGTTGTTCTGCTAGCTGACCTTTCTTCTATTGTATCTTTACAATTTCGACCCTTCTAGGTCTGAAATTTTGTTATGTATTTGTCTAATATGTCCTCTCTACAATTCCAAAGTTCTGATAAAAATTGGATGTGCCAAGTGGAAGTTATGGTGACTTCCCCATGCCTTGTTGTTTTTTGGCCTTTCCAGGAGAACGTAATTGTAAAGCGTGTCAAGTGCACAATATACGATACCTTATTCTGAAAATTGCACCAGAAATACTAAAGACTATCCACTATCCAATGCAACTAGTTTCACTTAATTTGGATACTCATTGAATAGCACATCATTGTTTTACCTGGAACACATATTTGAGACTAGTTAATAGGACTAGTCAACTACCCTATCTTACATAGGGTGTATCTCCAAAATTAGGATGACCCAGAAGTTGAAATTTTTACCACATATACCATGATAATTCCTATGAATATCCTCCAAATTGCATGGTTTGAGTAATCACAGAAGAAACATTATAGTGAAAATTATTCGATGGCTAAATTCAGGATGATTCGAGAACCTAATCTTCCACAGGCTATATCTCTGAAAGTATAAAGTCCCATATACTGATATTTTAACCACAAGTACTTTGATTTGTCTAATTAATATCCCCTAAGGATTTCCTTATGAAACATCCCATAAATAAAGTTATAGTGAAAATTCCAATATGTATCATATGCAACAGTGAAACCCCAAGACCTTGAGATCTGACACCAAATGTTAGGAACCAAATATAAAAATAGAATAAAAACCTCAGAATAAGTACTCAAAGCCTTTAAAAGGAGATAAATTTAGATAACGAGCCTCTTTGAGGGGGGAATCTCCTTATACATTATATGAATTCACAAATACAAGATGATTCCAAATGAAAAGGTGTCCTTGGTATATATAGGAGACTAGGCGGTACAATTACAACTAATGAACCCAATCCAACATAAATAAAATAACAATATTAATGTAATATTCCCCAATTAATGGGTAATGTGCCACTATTTAGCGCTTAACACCAATCCTCTCACAAGAACATCCCTAAAACTTCCCCTCATCTCATCCATATGATCGGTCAGAGCCATGGGCATCATGGAAAGTGAAGATGATAGTCAAGAGACATACAAAGTGGTGGTGGTGGGCCGATTGTGTGATCAGAAAGGTGATATAGTGGAAATCTATGATTCTACTGACAAGGCATGGAGTATTGCAAGACACATGCCTGAGGATATGTGGGTAGTGTAGGCACATATGGGAATGGAGATGGTTTTTTGTGATGGCGCTTTCCACTATTTGACGATCGTTAATGGAAGATGGGGTATAATGGGTTTCAACATTAGAAATGAGAATTTTGTTTCCACATCGTTGCCGGAGATGGCTAAGAAAAAAAACATTTTCCCTTACCTACTCACGTGTGAGTCACGGGTTCTAGTTACATGTGGCAAGGTCAAAGACGAGGAGGGGATTTTGCAGGAGGTCATTATATGAGAGTTTGAAAGGGTGAAGCCAGAGTCTTCTTCATTATCATGGTGGAAAGAGATTGTCATAATGGATTCGTCCTTGTGTGGGGATGTTAACAAGACTTTGTATGATATTGACAACTCCATGGATTGTCAGTTTATCAGCTGCATAGGAGTTGGAAATTGTGCATGTTTCATCCTCAAACATAATGGATGTATGAGTGTTGGGCTCCGGATTTATAACATTTTCTTGTTGTTTCTTGAAGATATTAATTACTCTCCTGAAGACTTTTGTTTAACAAAGGGCATTCTTTCTATGCTATTCATGTTCTGTT
>JZKD02S0353886.1:494856-506448 GCA_000966675.3 Picea glauca
TGAATACATTGATCTACCTATGTGCGGGTTAGGACCTTAACACAAGGTCCCTAAAATTCAAGGGAAGAATAAAGGGTAAAAATATCACAATCTTAGTAGATTCTCAAAGTACACACAACTTCATGGATATTAATCTCACAAGGAAATTAAATATTTTTCTACACCCTATGAGGATTCTCATAGTTACAACATCCAATGTTCAACAAATCAAAGGATTGGGATGATTCCATAGGGTTTATGTCATATACAAAAATATAACTACAATCTAGATATTACACTCTACCCCTCAGTGGAATGGACATGGTGTTAGGAGCATAGTGATTGATGCAAATGGGTACCTATTCCACAAACCTAGAACAATAATTTATGGAATTCACTATGATGTCGATTTGCTTGTTGTTTCATGTGATTTTCTGTCATGGTCATATTGTCCTTTAAGAGTTGGAGAACTTGTTGTTGATACTTGATGTGATCTTCCATTTCTTGAACCTTATATTTTTCTTTTAGAGAAGAGGTGATGGAAGGTGGGTGATATCCATAGAGAACCATAAATGGTTTCATTTGTGTTGCAGTATGAAATGAAGTGTTATACCACCATTCTACCAAGGGTAACCACTTGAACCATTATGTTTGTTTATCAAAGACAAAGAAACAAAGGTATCCTTCCAGACATTTTTTCACTATCTCAGTTTTTCCATCAGATTGAGGATGATAAGATGAGCTATGAGCCAATTGAGTACCCAAACAAGAAAACAATTATGTCCAAAAATGTCCAGTGAAGATGGGATCTCTCTCACTCACAATAATCTTTGGGATTCCATGTATCTTTTGAATTATGTCCATGAATGCAGTGGCAACTGTATTGTCTTTGAAAGGATAATAGAGTGCACAAAATTGTGCGTACTTGGTCAGCCTATCAAAAATCACCATGATGACACTCTTTCCTTCAGACTTTGGTAACCCTGTGATGAAATCCATGGAAACCTCCTCTTGGAGATGACTTGGGATGGATAATGGTTGTAAAATACCTGGGCTATTAATTGTTTTTGTACTTTACAATAAATGGTAAAGTACCAATTAAAGTACCAAAGTACTATAATGGTTGGTACTTTACAATAAATGGTACTTTTGGAATTGCACACCTCTCCAAAAGAACATAATTGTAAAGCGTGTCAAGCGCACAATATACGATACCTTATTCTGAAAATTGCACCATAAATACTAAAGACTATCCACTATCCAATGCAAACAGTTTCACTTAATTTTGATACTCATTGAATAATATATCATTGTTTTACCTAGAACACATGTTTGAGACTAGTTAATAGGACTAGTCAACTACCCTATCTTACATAGGGTGTATATCCAAAATTAGGATGACCCAGAAATTGAAATTTTTACCACATATATCGTGATAATTCCTATGAATATCCTCCAAGTTGCATGGTTTGAGTAATCACAGAAGAAACGTTATAGTGAAAATTATTCGATGGCTAAATTCAAGATGATTCGGGAACCTGACCTTCCACAGGCTATATCTCTAAAAGTATAAAGTCCCATAAACTGATATTTTAACCACAAGTGCTTTGATTTGCTTGATCAATATCCCCTAAGGAGTTACTTATTAAACATCCCATAAATAAATTTATAGTGAAAATTCCAATATGTATCAGATGCAACAGTGAAACCCCAAGACCTTGAGATCTGACACCAAATGTTAGGAACCAAATATAACAATAGAATAAAAACCTCAGAATAAGTACTCAAAGCCTTTAAAAAGAGAGAAATTTAGATAACGAGCCTCTTTGAGGGGGGAATCTCCATATACATCATATGAATTCACAAATACAAGATGATTCCAAATGAAAAGGTCTCCTTGGTATATATAGGAGACTAGGCGGTACAATTACAACTAATGAACCCAATCCGACATAAATAAAATAATAATACTAATGTAATATTCCCCAATTAAGGGGTAATGTGCCACTATTTAGTGCTTAACACCAATCCTCTCACAAGAATGTCCCTAAAACTTCCCCTCATCTCATCCATATGATCAGTCAGAACCATGGGCATCATGGAAAGCAAAGACGATAGTCAAGAGACATACAAAGTGGTGGTGGTGGGCCGATTGTGTGATCAGAAAGGTGATATAGTGGAAATCTATGATTTCGCTGACAAGGCATGGAGTATTGCAAGACACATGCATGAGGATATGTGGGTAGTGCAGGCACGTATGGGAATGGAGATGGTTTTTTTTTATGGCGCTTTCAACTAGTTGACAATCATTAATGGAAGATGGGGCATAATGGGTTTCAACATTAGAAATGAGAATTTTGTTTCTACACGGTTGCCAAAGATGGCTAAGAAAAAAAACATTTTCCCTTACCTACTCACGTGTGAGTCGCGGGTTCTAGTTACATGTGGCAAGGTCAAAGACGGGGAGGGGATTTTGCAGGAGGTCATTATATGATAGTTTGAAAGGGTGAAGCCAGAGTCTTCTTCATTATCATGTTGGAAAGATATCGTCATCGTCATAATGGATTTGTCCTTGTGTGGGGATGTTAACAAGACTTTGTATGATATTGACAACTCCATGGATTATCGGTTTATCAGCTGCATAGGAGTTGGAAATTGTGCATGTTTCATCCTCATACATAATGGATGTATGAGGGTGATGGAGCTGGTATTTTATAGCACAAGTGAAAAGACATGGAGTCGGATTCCTAGGTGGTATTTTAATGCGAGTACCTGAATTATAAAAAATGATGATGAATATAAAAGTTACAATTTGGAATTTGAATGATGAAGGGAGGGAAAATGAAAATATTGTGGACGCAAGTGCTCACCAAGTCAAAAATACAACAATCATAAGTCATATAAATATTCATACAAATATGAATATGAAAAACAATTTGACATTTCCATAAGCAACTTTGATCATGAAATAAAGGATAATAATTGTCGCAAATGTGGTAAAAATTAGTTTCCAAGCCATAGATGTGCATATACTCACCTGTATGGTTGAAAAATTATAAATGGAAAACAAGTAGAAGTTCCTACTGAGGAAGACATGTCAAATTCTAATGAAGATGGAAATTCACCAAATGTGTCATTAGCATCAATCACATGCATTAAGCATAATTGTAAGGAAGATGACAAGGTTATAGTCTAAGAATAAGAAGTGCAACCACTTACAACTTGTTATACCCCACCTAATTTTAAGAATAGTGGTATCATCTTTAATAATCAAGATGAATAACCTATGATTTAGCTTGCAACAATTACAGGAAAGGTGGAACCAAGGTCCCTAAAATTCAAGGGAAGAATAAAGGGTAAAATTATCACAATCTTAGTAGATTCTCAAAGTACACATGTTAGGGTCCTAACACACACATAGGTAGATCAATATATTCGGATGTAATAAAGGTCAATATTAATAATTCCTTTCAATAAAATAGAATAAGGCGGATGTAAGAAGACCTAATAGAAGCTTATGCTTCTAGAAGGATCTTCCTCTAGATGCTTCTCTTGATAGACATATTTAGTATAAATAAGGGTCGAGGGTATGAAAACCCTAGCTTGGAGATTATTGTAACAGAGCGTTCCTTGATTGGAGGTTGCCCCCTCAAAGAGGCCTATGAACATTTCTTTCTGAATCAAAGTACTATTTTTGTTGTTGTTCTTATATCATTTTTGTGTTATTGTGGAGATTATGCTAGATATACTACTGTTATTCTGCCATTTCTAGCATTTTATTTTTGTTCTGCATATTTATTATATCTGGTATCTTTCAAGTGGTATCAGAGAACTTTCCTTGGTAGAAATTGTGGGAATCTTTTTTCAGGGTAGAGTCGTATACTGACATCTTTAAGCCACAGAGATCTGTCATTACGCACATAAACCTGTGGTTGAGGGATTCATACACGCAGGAAATACAGGTGGTTCTTAAGCGTACATCTGTTGGCCACCCTTGTAACCCTTGTTGGTACCCCTTCGAGTGGTAGTGCATCAGACAACACTTGTGTACAGATCGACCTAGATTTCCTGAATCCCTCTTTAGATAAACCTATTGGCCGTCGGACTGCTATAGTGTCACCGAGAACAACACTCAGGAAGATACTCTCTAGTACCTGGGTAGTCGAGTAGTACGACTAAGGGTACAGTCTATCCTCCTTAGTTAGTGCCCTGAGATATTGGGCTGGGTACTATTGTTGGACCCCGTACGTATATTAGAGAGCTATAGCACAGGGAAAACCCTTGTCTGTAGAACCCTTGAATACCTAACCCTTGGGGGACAGAAACATAAACAAATTAAAACAGACCAGATTTATTGTCATGCAACTGTGTTCGGGTTGCCAAGTAAATACACATCTCTTTTTGGTTAATCATTTGGGGATATCAACACTGCAGTATTCTTCAGACCAGAGTATAACTTCGCACGTGTAAAAATGAATAAATAAATAAATAAAAAGTCTGGAAAAATTTTCACCATTATTTGAGACCTATTCCATTAGATTCATCCCTCCTCCCTTATCACATTCATCCATATCATTTTTCGAAAAAAAAATTGAACCTGCCCACCCCTTTTCAGTTCACCCATCCTCATGGCCCATACCCATAGCCAAGACCTGGAAGCTTGCTTCAACATGATGCAATCTAGTTTCCTCGAAACCCAAAAAGAAGTGAAACAACATAGTGTTATTGTTGCCTCCATCGATTCATCCATCAATGCTACCATAAATACAACCATGCAGTCCTCAATGGAGGAAGTCAAACAAGAACTGACCACCTAGCTTGAATCTATCTTTGCGTCACTTTGCACCAAACTGAAGATCCCTACAGATGACCATTTCTCTGAAGCACCTCCAAAGCATGAAGGCAAAACTTCCTCCCATTTCCATACCTTTCAGCCCCATCACTTTCAACGTGAAATACGCCTTCCACGGGTGGACGTGACCAAATTTGATGGCTCAGACCCCACTAGTTGGGTAACCCAAATGGAACATTATTTCTCTTTATACGTAATTATAGATGACTTGGCCAAACTCCGGTATGGTGTTCTCCATCTAGATCAAGAACATTGGCAATGGTGGCAATGGAGAAAAACTTATCGTCAAGGGTATATTGCTTGGACCCAATTTGTGACTGAGCTTTATGAATGCTTTGACACAGACACCAACCATTTGGGTCGTTTGACAAAGTTGAAACAATCCGGAACAGTAGAAGACTTCATAGCTGACTTTGAGCGCCTAGCTTTTTGAACAGAGGGCATGACTGATGCTTTCTTTCGAGAGTGTTTTATCAGTGGCCTCAAGGAGGAGATTCGGCCCCATGTCCTCATGGCTAGACCCTCGACTTGGGTGGAGGATACTAAAAGAGATAAAGAAGCACAATAGGTGGTATCATATCAAAACCAAAAACCCTCCTTTATCCCTCGCCCTAAACCTGTCACTCCCACTCCTCCCTCCACCCCATTAAAAATCCAAAAATTGACCAGGGATGAAATGGTTGAATGCCAACTCAAAGGCCTTTGTTATAATTGTGATGAAAAATATTTCTCGGGCCACAAGTGTAAGGAACCAAATATTTTCATGGCCATCTCTGAGGATATTTCAGAAGAGGATGTTGAAACTCCCCTTGTGTCTGAGTCACCTGAAATCACTGACATAACCCCTCCCTCAGACCCTCCCGAAGTAGAACCCGTCATGTCCCTCAATGTTCTCACTAGCTTTTCCGCTCCCCAAACCCCCGATTTAATCGGTTACATCAAGCATCGGAAGGTCATAATTCTGGTTGATAGTGGAAGCACCCATAATTTTATTCATCGCCACATTGCCCAAAAAACTCATTGCTACATCCATTCTGTCAACAATTTCCAAATCATGATTACCAATGGTGGTTCCATGAAATGTGGAGGGTGTTGTGAAAATGTGTGTCTCCAAATCGGTGACTACCACCTAAAATCCCATATGTTTGCTATCGACATGGGTGGTTGTGATAGTGTGTTGGGTGCAGACTGGCTAAGAACTTTAGGTCCCATTCTCATGGATGTTAAGGCATTAACCATGCAATTTGACCAGGAAGGCCACCAATATAAATTCCAAGGCATCACTGTTGGTTCACCTAAGGTTGTTAGTTCCCATCGCATGGAAAAGATGCTCAAAAAAGGTCATTCTGGTGTCATTGCCCAACTCCATGCCATTCAAGAAACAGAGACACCCCCAGTGCCACATGACCTCCAAGCTCTCCTTTCTAAACATCAAATGGTATTTTCCACTCCCCAAGGCCTCCCTCCTTTTCGTGGTGTTCATGATCATTTCATTCCCCTTGTACCCGGAAGCCGTACTCCCAATATACGTACATATCACCACCCCTTTTCACAAAAAAATGAAATTGAGAAAATGGTCCAAGAACTCCTTAATGCAGGTGTTATTTTCCCTAGTACGAGCCCTTACTCTTCCCCTGTAGTCATGGTCCTGAAGAAATAAGGTTCTTGGAGAATGTTCCCTGACTGACTTTCGTGCCCTCAACAAACTGA
Source organism: Picea glauca (assembly GCA_000966675.3). NCBI lineage: Eukaryota > Viridiplantae > Streptophyta > Pinopsida > Pinales > Pinaceae > Picea > Picea glauca. The sequence goes on from JZKD02S0353886.1 coordinate 501,398, forward strand.
CCATTAAAGACAAATTTCCCATTCCTGTTATTGATGACCTCCTAGATGAATTGAGTGGCACCCAATTCTTTACTAAACTTGATCTTCGCTCGGACTATCACCAGATACGTATGAAATACTAAGACATTACCAAGATGGCCTTTCACACTCATGAGGGCCACTATGAGTTTTTGTTCATTCCCTTTGGCTTGTGTAATGCCCCCTCCACCTTCCAAAGCCTCATGAATCATGTCTTCCATCCCTTTCTCCATCATTTTGTCTTATTTTTCTTTGATGATATCCTCATCTATAGAAAAACCTGGATAGACCATCTTACTCATGTGGATCAAGCTCTCCATCTCCTCTCCCAACACCAAATTTTCCTGAAACGGTCTAAATGTTCTTTTGGTGCCTCCGAAGTAGAATACTTGGGTCATTTGGTTGGAAAGGATGGCATCAGGGTGGATCCAAAAAAGATTGAAGCTATGCAAGATTGGACGCACACAAATACTCTCAAAATCCTGCGTGGATTTCTAGGATTAACAGGGTATTATGGAAAGTTTATTAAGAACTATGGAAAGATTGCAACACCTCTCATTTCTCTCCTCAAAAAGAACTCTTTCACTTGGGCTCCAGCTGCTGCTCAATATTTTCAAAACTTGAAGATAGCCATGTGCACCACTTCGGTTCTGGCCCTTCCTGATTTCACAAAGACCTTTGTGTTGGAATGTGATGCCTCAGGGAAAGGAATCGGCACTGTCCTTATGCAAGAGGGTCGACCTTTGGCCTTCACCAGCAAGCAACTATCTGAAAGGAATCTGGGCAAACCCATTTATGAAAACGAAATGTTGGCTATTCTGCATGACGTTGATCTGTGGTGCCCTTATCTCTTGGGGAAACGCTTCCAAATCAAGACCGACCATCAAAGCCTCAAGTACTTTCTGGAACAACGCATTTCCTCCCAGGAGAAACAAAGATGGGTGACTAAGCTCTTTGGTTATGATTATGAGATCATTTACAAGAAGGGAAAAGACAATGTAGTGGTGGATGAACTGTCCCGAAAATATGAAGAAGAAGGATCCCTTTTTTCTCTTTCCTTCATTGTACCCGATTGGCTCCAAGCTATGCGCCAGAAATGGCTTCAAGATCCCAAAAGTTCGCATCTAATCCAACAATTGTAGACCAAGGCTCAGGCTCCCCCAAGGTACTCTTGGCTCCAGGATGAGCTTTGATACAATGGTCATTTGTATTTAAGTAAACAATCAAAGCTTAAATCCACGGTACTTTCAGAGCTTCATGCTACACCCACAGCGGGGCACTCATGGTTCACCAAAACATATGAAAAAGTTAAACATTCTTTTTTTTGGGATGGTATGAAACAGGACATCCATAATTTTGTCACAGAATGTGAGGTGTGTCAACGCAACAAGGGAGAAACAATCAAATCTCTGGGCACACTACAACCGCTTCTGATTCCACCGGCTATTTGGAAGGATATCTCTATGGACTTTATTACCGGCTTACCCAAATCAGGGAATAAATCAGTCATAATGGTAGTTGTGGATTTCCTTTCCAAGAATTCTCATTTTTGCACTCTTCAACACCCATTTATTGCATCCATGGTGGCTCAATGTTTCATGGACCAGGTCTTCAAGCTTCATGGCATGCCGAACTCTATTGTTTCTAATCGTGACCCAACTTTCACAAGCAATTTTTGGCAAGAACTGTTTAAGCTCCAGGGCACCCAAATGAATCTCAGCACAACTTATCATCCCCAGACTGATGGTCAAACAGAAGTTGTCAACAAGTGTTTGGAAACATATCTGAGGTGTTTTGCTTCTGAAAAACAACATCAGTGGACTCAATGGCTACCCCTAGTCGAATGGTGGTACGACACTTCCTACCATACAGCTACTCGCATGACTCTGTTTGAAGTGGTATATGAACAGAAGCCACCTTCAATTCTCTCATACTTACCAGGTACCTCAAAGGTCCAAGCGGTTGACCAAACACTTACAGTTTGAGAGGATATTCTTTGTACCCTTAAAGAGAACTTGGTCATGGCACAAAATCACATGAAGCAACAAGCAGATCAAGGTCACTCAGAACGTCAATTTGCAGAAGGGGATCTGGTGTTTCTGTGACTACAACCATACAAGCAAACTTCCGTCAAGGCCGAGCATTGTCAAAAGCTAGCACCCAAATTTTATGGTCCTTATACAGTTCTCAAGCATGTGGGACAAGTCGCATATCAGTTAGCTCTGCCCAGTCAGTCAAAGTTACATCCAGTGTTTCATGTTTCATGCTTAAAGAAGGTGATTGGAACTAAGTGCCAAATTCAAACCAACCTTCTCGAGTTAGTTGAAGAAGGATCCATTTGGCTACAGCCAAAAGCAATTTTGGAACAGCGTGAGCATTGTCTGCATCAGAGAACCATCAAGGAAGTGCTAGTCTAGTGGAAAGATACGACTCCAGTAGAAGCCACTTGGGAACCAGCTACCATTCTGCAGCAGTTTCAACATCTCCAGCCTTGAGGACAAGGTTATTTTTAAGGGGGCGGACATGTTAGGGTCCTAACCTGCACATAGGTAGATCAATATACTCGGATGTAATAAAGGTCAATATTAATAAGGCCTTTCAATAAAATAGAATAAGACAGATGTAAGAAAACCTAATAGAAGCTTCCGCTTCTAGAAGGATCTTCCTCTAGATGCTTCTCTTGATAGACATATTTAGTATAAATAAGGGTCAAGGGTATGAAAACCCTATCTTGGATATTATTGTAACAGAGTGTTGCTTGATTGGAGGTTTCCCCCTCGAAGAGGCTTGTGAAAATTGCTTTCTGAATCAAAGTACTATTTTTGTTGTTGTTCTTATATCATTTCTGTGTTATTGTGGAGATTATGTTGGATATACTACTGTTATTCTGCCATTTCTAGCATTTTATTTCTATTCTGCATATTTATTATATCTGGTATCTTGCAACACACAACTTCGTGGATATTAATCTCACAAGGAAATTAAATATTTTTCTACACTCTATGAGGATTCTCATAGTTACAACATCCAATGTTCAACAAATCAAAGGATTAGGATGATTTCGTAAGGTTTATGTCATATACAAAAATATAACTACAATCTAGATATTACACTCTACCCCTCAGTGGAATGGACATGGTGTTAGGAGCATAGTGGTTGATGCAATGGGTACATATGCCACAAACCTAGAATAATAATTTATGGAATTCAAATGGAAAGGGAAGAAATACACAGTATATGGGTTACAAATGCTACATCATCTGTAAAAACAACTGACAAACATTCAAAAGCAGATCTAGAATCAAGATGCCTCTCCACAATGGAAGAAAAAATCATCCAAGATCGCTTTGAAGATAAAACTATATATATATATAGGATGATTTTTTCTTCCATTGTGGAGAGGCATCCTAAAATAATAGTAAATAAATAAAAGTCAATAAACAATAAAATTAAAAGATAATAAAAGATAATAATAATTGATAATAAATATTAATGAATAAAAATTCATAACCTTTCATCAAGAGGCGCCTTAGGCTATGTGTATAGTCATAATCATTTTCAAATGTAATTCATCTCATTCATTCATTAACTTAAATATATCAAATGTTTTTTTATCTCAAACACTCGATAAATTAGCAAGTTTTTATGCTTCATTATACAAAATCATCAAACAACTCCAGTAAAGGTGCCAAGAACTCCCTAACTAAAGAACCACTGAACCCATTTCCTTTTGTATGTTGGTCTATTTATCTCCTTCCTTCCTAGAATTCCAAGTATCCCAAGAATTATTTACATTAGCTCTAGAGGTTATAACTGTCTATGCCCATATGACATTGATGTGGACATTGGTGTTCCCCAATGTCTTGGGGTATATTATCCTTGAGTAGTTTCATCCATGTGGATATGATGCCACACATGCTCCATGCAATCCAACTTTATAGTTTGTTAAGTTCCCACATCATGCTCGGTTATTTTTGGATGTTAACCGTAGTCCGAGTCAACTAGTAAATTAATAGTGGAAAGTCAACTTCCATACTTTCAAATTTGAGACATACATGTTGTCATTAAATGGAATAATCCAATGATGTGTGTGGGATGGATCAACACTTACTCCCTGCACTCATCTTGCCTCCTAATAACTCTAGATCCAAATCTTATACACCTAATGGTTCTAGAAAGCATACTTGACTTTGTAGTTGTGATCCAGTGCCTACTTGGATTCATGGTTGAGTTGTGGTGGTCACTTCTACCTATATAGTCCCTTGTCGTAACTTTACGAATTGTCTGTCACTTCAAGGATTTGTCTCCCTACCATTCAACCTTAGTCGAAAGATCCTTTCATATGTCAATCCATTTGTATTTTCTCAATGATCCAAATCAATTCAAAATTCCCCAATGGGAGGATTTTAGTCCCTAAAAGCGACCAATAAGAAATGAGGAAACAACTCTAGGTATTTTCTTCTCTCATACCAGTTTTCCTTCCTTGGTGATTTCCCTTTGAGTCCAATCTATCATAGTTTATTTAGGCCTCTTCGAGTATCTTGAACCTTCTTTTGCAACATTATATCCTCCTACAACTCCTTAAATGCATTCAAGTAGAAATTGATATTATTCATCCCCGTTCAACAAGGACGATTCTTATAATTGCAAATTCTCCACCTTCACCATTAAATACATTTTCATGTATGTAGGTAGATTCAGTGCAAATGCATTAGCACTGACTTAAGTAGTGATTTTGAATGATCCATATCTCAATGGCTTCAACTTCTTGGTGACTCCATCCATTCACTTTTCATTGAGATAGATCTAGAACCTAACCACAATGCATAATTTTTTATTGGTCCCGTTATCTCCGATATCTAGGGATAACTACGAGATCATGTATAGAGGCCCACATGGTCCTAGACATGGAGTACCAAGAGCAGATTGACTTGAGCATGGCCCTTGAGGGCCCATCTTTTCTTCTTCTCAGCCATACTTGTCCTGCCAGCAATGCTAGCCTCCATCACTACCGGCCTGGGCTTGCATCAGAA
>JZKD02S0353886.1:534885-554295 GCA_000966675.3 Picea glauca
ATATACAACGCTAAGTTCATTTCGGGGTTTCGCAAGTCAGGATTTCGCGACATGCGAAGACAAGAGGTCTCTTACTTGAGTATCCCGCGTGTCGAAACACCAAACTCTAGCCATGCTATACTATTTCAGGGTTTCTCATATCGGGATTTCGCGTCTGGCGAATACAAGGAAACTGACCCTTAGGATTCCCGGGTGACAAAATGCTGAAACATCAAACATCTATTCATGCTCTATCATTTCGAGGTTTCTCACATCAGGATTTCACATCTAGCGAATACAAGGAAACTGACCCTTAGGATTCCCAGGTGTCGAAACACTGAAACATCAAACATCTATTCACGCTCTATCATTTTGGGGTTTCTCACATCGGGATTTCGCATCTGGCGAATACAAGGAAACTAACCCTTAGGATTCCCAGGTGTCGAAATGCCGAAACATCAAACATCTATTCACACTCTATCATTTCAGGGTTTCTCACATCAGGATTTCGCATCTGGCGAATACAAGGAAACTGACCCTTAGGATTCCTGGGTGTCGAAACACTGAAACACCAAACATCTATTCACGCTCTATCATTTCGAGGTTTCTCACATCAGGATTTCACATCTGGCGAATACAAGGAAACTGACCCTTAGCATTCCCGGGTTTCGAAATGCCGAAATGCCGAGAGGTATCCCCGCTAAGATACTTTCGGTGACAGGGATGAAACAACTTCACGGGATTACTAAAACGATAGTCCTTTCAAGGAACTCACTCCTCTCTGTATGGTGAGGGAACCTTCCTGGAAGGAGGTGCCTTCGAGGAAATCCAACCAGGGCACCGTGTGAGTTAAGTAAATGGGACAAATCACCCGAGAACAGACTTGAAATCTGAACTTGTTCAATATATATATATATATATATATATGCATCCACCATTTCTAATCAAAACACCAGGCAAACACTTCTATACAGAAACCATTTATGAGGGTACAACCATGAGCATGCATTCCAGGAATATTCAATTTAAGATACGGGACATAAATACTTATTATAAAACACCAGGTGTAACACAACTGCTAAGAGGGGTGCTCGTTTCCACCCAACCGTGGGCTCAGCGACTCCCAACAGATTTACCACTAGCCACCCTCAAGCTAGACCACGAGGCTTTGATACTCAGTCTCCTACTTCCCGCTCGTCGGAAGTCAAGGAAAAAGGTTACTCTCCTTCTCCTCTACTCAAGACTCATTGTGTTTTACAGAGTTCCTTTGGTTCTCCTTCTGCAATCTCCCTTCCACGCCCCCTCTCCCCACACTTCCTTTCTTTCTTTGTCCTGCAAGGTCACGTGTGGCGCAAATTCCCCCATAGTGTTCAAGTCTGAGGGCTTGTACGGATGGGCGGTTCACCCTCATCCCCTCATTAACTCATGAGGAGCCTCCCCACCTACCATCCTGGCGAGTAATTCATTCCAAGGCCAGAGAGCAGCTTTGGTCTTTGAGCCAGTAAAGACCAATATGGTATTGGTTCGATGGAAGTTAACACCACCATTCCAGGTGCCTTCCACCACCTTTCATCAGCCATCGTGGTCTCTTTTTCAACACATCCCTCTCCCAGCAGTCATGCAACATATATTCACACATTATTTACATTCATCGACCCTTTATACAGGGTCCATCAAATCACACATTCACATTTTGGAGTTTGCCATAGTTCTTGGCCAATATAGTTATTTTTACAAACTGGGGGAACCAGGGGTGTTACAGTTGTTGTGGTGAGAAAGGAGAGTTAAATCGAGTAAGAATTACTCATAGATCCATGGTTCTACTAAGGATGTCAATGCTTTTCATTCTTTACCAATTTTTTTACTAGACAAGTATTTCCAAGTAAAGGAAGGTGAGATTAGATATAAGGAGGGTCATGTTTTCCAAGCTAGAAGGAATATAAAGGAAACTCGAGGTATCATCTCGAGCATATTGGTAAAGAGAACTTTGGGTTTGTTTCTACATGCAAAGCTAAAAAGGAAGCCTTGGTGTATTCATAAGAGGAGATGAGGCTTGAAATTTGTCAAGGAATCATATTATAAACTATTGCTTTGTATATTGATATGAATTTCAAAGGTTGATCACATGTCAAACAAAATCCTTGAAGGTAAACTCGGCATGGATCCAAATATTAGGGTACATTTTAAGAACCCACAACACAATGAGAGGCTTTATCACTTTTTATTTTTATTTTGAAATATCTAAGACAAAAACAAGACAATGAACATGGAGACCTTGTTTTTTGGGGTCATCTAGGCTTACCCTCTATTAATGAACACCTTGTTTTGATCTAGTTAGAGAAAAAGTCACCACGATTATAGGTGAAACTTCCCTATTTTCTTGACCATGCTTATGGAATACACATTTGTTTCCAAGATTTATGTTGAGATAAATGAGAACCATAAACTTCCATATGTTATAAATATAGTTATGGGATATCATGATTTCAACTAGATCTAGGATTACACAAAAGTGGATTTTAGATGTAGCTAATGCAAATCATATGTACACTTGAAGCATTCATTCCCTTTTCCAAAGGAATATGGGGATTTTTTGGATCATCATAGAGTCCTGATCCCATCAAACTATGGGAAAACCAATCTAAGGAGATCATCGAGGCCTCAACAAAACCATAATAGGAATTCTCCATGGGGAACATTTCTCTCTAAAGATAAAGAAAAAACACCTCTTCAAATAAGGTTAGAATTAAAGCACAAGAAGATTGAATATTTGGAAAGGTTATAGGTCTCTCTAGAGAAGGTTGATGATATTATGGAATCTCATTTGGAGATGAAGGTGTTATTTTGGAAAGAACTAGAGCTTATCTTCAAAAACAAATACATTTAGGATCCAAAGGGGGACTTACAAGTTTAGGATATTTCATCCTCAAGCTCCAAGGAGGAAGACTATGTACAACATGATAATGACAAAAAAACATGTATTATGAATGAAAAATATTGTAATAATTTTTTTGAACATCAAATGGAAGGTTTTTCACCTCTCTACCACTAATAGGTTGGTCACCTAATAGATATAAGAGATTCAACAAGAACTCTTAAATGAGATATTTTCTATGGGCATCCTTATTACAAGGGTGGAAGAAGAGATCTCAAGCTCCTTAATGGTAGATAGCACCATAAATTGAATTCAAAGGCTTCAAACAAAAGAGGTGGTGTAACATGCCCTACCCCTAAGTACCTTTTTAAGGGATGGGGTACAAATTTTCCTCAATTCCGCAACTTCTTGAATCCCTCGGATAAGGGCACCATTTTCTTCTTCTCTCTGAGATCTTTCCAATGACTATAAACTTGTCCAAAACTAAGTTCTTGTTCGAGAGTTTTGGACTTTTGAATTTTTCGGGGTGTCATTCGCCAATGGCCACCACTTCCACCATGTGGCTTTACTTTCCTCATACCATCCAACATGGCACTGTGATGCAGGAGCATCTCAAGCGAGCCATCACGGAGACAAAAGACAATTGGAAAGGTGCCCAACGCAAATTTTGAAAATGTCTTGAAACATTAATGAAGTCACCAAGTGGAGGCACACTTGTAAAAATGTAAACGGACCTTGAGTGATCCACTCTCATCCTTAGTAGGTGGAAAGGCATTTATGATAGTTAATGCAAGTAGATGGAATTTAATGCGTGAATTAGATAGTTTAGAATGAGAGAGGAAAACGGGATATAGACACCCTCATTGTGTAATTGTATGGGAGTGAAGAACATTACCAAGAAAAGAGCATACATAGCTGGAACAGAAAACCTATGTTTGAAAAACACCCATGTACATATATTTGAGTTAATAGAAGAAGTCTTAATTCAGATTCATGGCATTGTATTTGTTTCTTGTATGTGTATGTTGAATGGTATGTTCAAGGTTTTACTCTTTCTGTTATACATTTGCTTTCTATGTTGTGTATGAATGATTTCAGGGTTATGTTTGAAGTCTGAGAGAGAAAGAGTTAGGAAATGAGTTTCAATTGTTTCTATGTCTGAGCGAGAGTTCCTGCAAGGAGTGCAGTTGAATCGTCCACAAGGAGTGTGTTGACAAAGGGTTCAGGGGTTTGTCTCTGAAAGCTCAAATAGGATAGCTTTTGTCCTCATTTCCTCAAAGGTGCAGTTAGGCACAGAAGTCGTGAAGAGTGTGTGTAGGCCGAGTGAATCTTCAGGGGTTTGTAACCTGAATGAATTGTTGAGAGACTGTTGTTGCAGGGAGTGCATAGAGTCGAAAGGAATTTAACACTTGAAAGTGTTTGCAGGTCTTCCACAAGGAGTGCTAGCAGGAGTTTTTCTGAAAGACTTGAAGTCGAGAAAACCCTCAAAAGGGTTCAAACCTTCGAATTTATCGGAGGGAAGCAAGAGGTTAAGTACCTTGAAGAATTGAAATGAGGTGCAGTGACATCGTGCTGCAGGGGGACAAGTTCCACGCAAAGAAATATTTTATTTAAATTTCATGGAGGTTCTCAAGGGAAGAGAGGAACGGTTGAAATTCTCCATAGAGAATTTGTGAAGTCCCGCCAGCCGTCCGATCTGACAGAGAAGCAAGGGGGTTACGATTGTTTCCCTAGTTTCAATATCAGGAGATCATGAGCCCTCGACCCTCACTTAGATACCCATCAGTCGTAGGATCTGAAAGGAGTTGCACGGGGTTTAAACCCTCGCAAGCAGAGTGAAATTCCCGAAAGGCGTCGCGATATCGGGACTTCGGAATTCAGGATATCAGAAGTCTCAAGGACAAGAGATCAGGTCACTCCACGATGAAAACCCTAAAATATATCTGAGCCATCCATCGGTTGGGACACGTGGTGGAGATCGGGAGCCATCGGCATATCAGGATTCGGCATTTCACGAATCCTGAAGACGAGACGTCAGGAGCATTTGAAATCGTGAAATCACGAAATGATCGAGGACCGTCCATCATAGGAGAACGCATGGAAAAAATCCTTGAGTTCAATGAAAATCCCGACAGAAAATTCCATCGGTTTATAGGGGTTTGGCATTTCGTGAATCCTGGAGACAAGAAGCACACACATTTCGGAACCACGAAGTCCAAAATCTCGACAAGGTGAAAATCTCTGGTGTGGGGCCAGCTGACGTCATTTCATCATATAGGAGGTTGGATATCGGAACTTCGGGAGTTCCGAGGGAAAGAACCCATAGGCATTTGATTTCCTGAAATTGTGAAGTGATGAGGACCATCCACCTTGAGGGGACCCGTCGCAATAATCTAGGGTTTCAGGAAAAATCCCAAAAGGAAAGGTCATTTCGGCACTTCGGGAATTGACACTTAAGGAGTCGAGAGACCAAGAGGTCAGGCGCTTGAGTCGCGAAAACCTGAAAAGGACTACGATCATATAAGGGAAGGTCGTGTGGACTAAAGGTATATCCTAAGGGGCTAAGTGAAGTTAAATCCATTTCGTAAAATTGGCATATCAAAGATCGAAAGATCGAGAAGACTGAGGTTCTCGAAAATGGGAATCAGAAAACCCCGAAACCCGAAATTTCTGTCGGGGAGAGATCAGGTATGTGAAAAAGTTGTGACAGCGGAAAAGGAAGGACCTGTGGACCGGGTTTTTAACAAATATTCCAGTGAGGAATCAAAAGAGCCACTCCGGCTCAAAGGTGAAATTAGAATGATCTGTTAAGACCGGGAGGTCAGCATAGAGACTCTGGACGAGGCAGAGGCTTAGTTTGCGTCAGGTGTGGTATCAGAGTGCAGAAAGGTTTCTTTACTTTTTGTAGCAAGGAAAAGGATAATTCACCATGCCGCCAAGAAGAAGGGACAGGAAAACACTCGATCCACCAGAGGAAAGAGAAATACCAAGAAGAAGAGGTAGTCATATGCCCAACCCATCCATGGCAAGAGAAATGCATGATTTACGCGCCAAACTTGAGGACATGGAGACAACACAGAGGTGCATAGTCGGTTCTAGGGATCTTAGTGATTCCGAAAGTGAAAATGAAGTTTAACATGAAGAAGAAGAAATTTCAGTGGAAGATGCCGCAAATGAATGCTTGATTAGAGTTTTCACAAGGATGGGTGCCAGGGAAAAAATGGACATCCCAGTTTATGAGGGAAACCTGGATGCTGAAGAGATTCTAGACTGGATTAGAGCTCTGGACACTTATTTCGACTATGAATATGTCAAGGAAGATAAGACGGTCAGACATGTTGTCACAAGATTGAAAGGACATGCAACATTGTGGTGGGATGAACTACAATCTGACAGATGTTGCAAAGGCAAGAAGAAGATCAAGATTTGGGACAGGATGATCGCGAAGATGAAGGCGAAATTCATCCCTAGAGATTACCAAATTACTCGGTTTCGAAGAATGCAAAACTTGAGACGGAAATTGATGACAGTGAAAGAATGCACTGAAGAATTCTACAAGCTGAACATCAGGGCAGGTCATCGAGAAAGCGATGATGAAAAAGTTTCCAGGTACATGAATGGCCTGAGATATGACATTCAGGATGAGATGAGCATGATAACCATTCGAACAGTGGAAGATGCTTATCAAATGGCTCTAAAGGCAGAAGAGAAGTTGAGCCGAAAGCAGGGTCAAAGAGGGCGAGGAAGAAGTCAACCTAAGGGAAAATCAGTTGCCCAGGATAAAAATCAGAAACCCAAGGAGGACTGGAAAAAACCTCAGACTCAAACTGAGAGAGGTGGAAGTTCACAGAGAGGGTAGCATACCAAACAGAGAGGTCAGTATGCAGATGGAAACATTTTTCCTCATACTAGAGGTAGAGGAAGAATAAGAGGTGGAGTAATAAAATGATTCACGTGTGGAAAGAATGGACACAAATATTATGAATGTCCATATAAGAAGAAAGAAGGTGGTGAGACTCACATTTCTGAAGTGCAGAGGCAGAATGTTGAGGTAGAATATGTTGAAGGCGGAAGATCATTGATGATGCGAAAAGTTCTCTTAACACTAGAGAAGGAGGTGGAGAGTTCAGTCCAAAGAAACAGTCTTTTTCAGACTGCTTGCAAAACCAAGGACAGGGTATGCAAGGTCATTATGGACAGTGGTAGCACGGATAATCTTGTTTCAATGGATATGGTAGAAAAGTTGGAGCTGGAGACGATTGAACATCCAAGTCCATATAGAGTTTCATGGCTACAAAAAGGATATCAGGTAAATGTCACTAAACAATGTTTAGTTGAATTTAAGATAGGAGGGTATAATGATAAGATACTCTGTGATGTTATTCCCATGGATGTTTGTCATCTATTGTTGGGTAGACCATGGAAATATGACAGAAATGTGRTTCATGATGGGAGGATGAACACATACACCCTAGAGAAGAATGGGAGAACTCACATGTTGCTTCCAATCAAAGATAAGGAAGTGAAACCTGAAGTAAGTAACAATGTACTTCTCATGAGTGGGAAGGAACTTCTTACCGAGTTCAAGAAGAAGGAGGATCCACAATTCATTGTGGTCAGGAATCCTAGAATTGTTTTGACCAGCACAAGGGTAGATGATTTACCAGAAGAGGTTCAAGAACTGCTGGAAGAGTTCGCTGACATAGTAGTGGACGAACTACCTCATTCGTTGCCACCGATCAGAAGTGTGAGTCATCACATTGATCTCATACTAGGAGCTAGTTTTCCAAACAATGCTACGTATAGATTGACGTTGTAGGAGAATGAAGAGGTCAAAATACAAGTCCAGGATTTGTTGGACAAAGGTTTGTTCAGGGAAAGGTTGAGTCTGTGTGTTGTTTCGGCAGTACTCAGTCCGAAGAAAGATGGAGGCTGGAGGATGTGTACTGACTCGAGAGAGATTAACAAAATAACCATCAGGTACAGATTCCCATTGCCAAGGATGGATGATCTGATGGATTTCTTGAGTGGAGAAAAGTGTTTTTCGAAAATTGATTTGAAAAGCAGTTATCATCAAATCTGCATGAGAGAAGGTGACGAATGGAAGACAGGATTCAAAACCAACGAAGGGTTGTATGAATGGCTTGTTATGTCATTTGGCTTAACAAATGTGTCGAGTACCTTCATGATGTTGATGAACGAAGTCCTGATGGATTTCATCGGAAAATGTGTTATCGTATACCTGGATGATAAACTGATTTTCATAAAAACAGAAGCTGAAGATCTGAAACATTTGGCTACAGTGATGGAGAGGTTATAGCAGGAGAAGCTGCTGATAAACATGAAAAAATCCTCATTCATGAAGACAGAGCTCATTTATTTGGGTTTTGTTATTTCTGCAGATAAATTGAGGATGGATCCAGATAAAGTGGAAGTGATCAAGAATTGACCATCACCGTAGAGTATATTTGAGGTGAGAAGTTTTCACGGATTGGCTAGTTTCTACCGAAAATTCATTAGGAATTTCAGTGGAATTAGTGCACCGATGATGGATACCGTGAATAAGAGACATAAGTCTTTTCACTTGACAGAAGAGGCTGAGAAGAGTTTTAATCTGTTGAAGAGGAAAATCATGGAACAACCAATCCTGGTGTTGCCTGATTTCCAAAAGACATTTCAAGTGAAATGCGATGCAAGTGGATTTTCAATAGGGGCAGTCTTGATTCAAGAAGACATGCTAATAGCATACTTCAGTGAGAAGTTGAATGAAGCGAAGGTGAAATACTCCACATATGACAAGGAGTTTTATGCTATTATTCATGCATTAAAGAAATGGAGACATTACTTGATTCCGAAGGAGTTTGTCTTATATAGTGAAAATCATGCACTGCAGTTTGTGACACAACAGGAAAAGTTGAATCAAAGACATGTAAAATGGGTTGAATACATGCAGAACTTTACTTTTTTAATCAAGCATATATTTGGAACTACTAACAAGGTTGTTGATGCTTTGAGAAAAAAATGTTTGCTATTGCAGGAGTTCAGAGTCAAAACATTGGGTTTTGATGATCTCAGAGACATGTACAGAGATGATCCATATTGTAAGGATGCATATGAAGCAGCTGAGAATCAAATTCTCAGGGACAGAAGTCAATGGATAGAATACATGGTCCAGGAAGGATTACTATTTAAAGGAAATCAACTTTGTATTCCAAAATGCTCCATGGGGGAGAATTTGTTGAAGGAGAAACATAGTGGAGGATTGGTTGGACATTTTGGTCATGAAAAGACGTTCGCAAAATTGAATGAGTCATATTTTTGGTTGGGAATGTGAGCAGATGTCAAGAGATTCATGGACAAATGCATAATTTGCCAGCATTCGAAGAGAAAGAGCCAGAATGCAGGATTTTATCAACCATTGCCCATACCTGAGAGGCTGTGGGATGCAGTCAGCATGGATTTCATATTGGGGTTGCCAAGAACACAAAGAGGGTTTGACTCAATATTTGTGGTGGTGGATACATTTTCCAATATGGCACACTTCATTCCATGTCAGAAGGCCAGTGACGCAACTCACATTGCGAATATGTTTTTCAAAGAAGTCATTCGACTTCACGACTTACCAAGGAGCATAGTTTCGGATCGAGACACTAAGTTCGTAGGACACTTTTGGAGGACTTTATGGAAGAAGTTGGGAACTAACTTATTGTTTAGTTCATCTTATCATCCTCATATGGATGGACAAACAGAAGTGGTAAACAGAAGTCTGGGAAACTTGCTAAGAAGCTTGGTGATAGAACACCACAGCCAATGGGACAACATATTACCATAGGCGGAGTTTTCTTATAATGACTCAGTTAACAGAAGCACAGGGCAGATTCCATTTTGGATTTTCTATGGCATGCAGCCGAGAGGAATTTCTGAGCTGAGAGATTCAGAACAGATTACAACCAGGTGAAGGAGCATTTACAGAACTTTAGTCAGGAATATAAGCGTAGAGTAGATCAACATAGGAGACAACTTCAATTTGAGGTTGGTGATTTGATTCTAGCACATTTGAGAAAGCAAAGGTTCCCGAGAGGAACATATAATAAACTGAAGATGAAGAAAATCGGACCATGCAAGGTCTTGAAGAAATTTGGGGCGAATGCTTACGAGATTGAATTACCCGATGGGATCAGAATTTCTCCGATATTCAATATCTCATATTTGTACCCATATAAAGTTGAGGAAGCAGGAATGGGAAATGAACAGTCAGAGGTCTAGTGGAAAAAACAAATGCCAATTGCAGAAAAGCCATAGATGGAGCGCATACTGGACAAAAGGGTTGGCAAGAAGACCAGGCGAAAGCAATACTTTGAATATTTGGTCAAGTGGAAGGGCCATCCAATTGAAGATGCCAGCTGCGAGAATGAAGCAGAGATCTAGAGGCATGGACAGACCGTGCATGAGCTCATGTACAGGAGCCCATGAAAATTTTCAAGCAAGGGAGTATAATGCAGGAGCATCTCAAGCGAGCCAGCACGGAGACAAAAGACAGCTGGAAAGGCGCCCAGCACAAATTTTGAAAATGTCTTGAAACATTAATGAAGTCATCAAGTGGAGGCACACTTGTAAAAATGTAAATGGACCTTGAGTGATCCGCTCTCGTCCTTAGTAGGTGGAAAGGAATTTATGATAGTTAATGCAAGTAGATAGAATTTAATGTGTGAATTAGACAGTTTAGAATGAGAGAGGGAAATGGGATATAGACACCCTCATTGTGTAATTGTATGGGAGTGAAGAACATTACCAAGAAAAGAGCATACAGAGTTGGAACAGAAAACCTGTGTTTGAAAAACACCCATGTACAGAAATTTGAGTTAATAGAAGAAGTCTTAATTCAAATTCATGGCGTTGTATTTGTTTCTTGTATGTGTATGTTGAATGGTATGCTCATGGTTTTACTCTTTCTGTTATACATTTGCTTTCTATGTTGTGTATGAATGATTTCAGGGTTATGTTTGACGTCTGAGAGAGAAAGAGTTAGGAAATGAGTTTCAATTGTTTCTCTTTCTGAGCGAGAGTTCCTGCAAGGAGTGCAGATGAATCATCTGCAAGGAGTGCGTTGACAAAGGCTTCAGGGGTTTGTCTCTGAAAGCTCAGATAGGATAGATTTTGTCCTCATTTCCTCAAAGGTGCAGTTAGGCACAGGAGCCGTGCAGAGTGTGCGCAGGCCAAGTGAAGCTTTAGGGGTTTGTAACCTGAATGAATTGTTGAGAGACTGTTGTTGCAGGGAGTGCGCAGAGTTGAAAGGAGTTCAACACTTGAAATTGTTTGAAGGTTTGTTGCAAGGAAGGAGTGCTAGCAGGAGTTTTTATGAAAGACTTGAAGTCGAGTAAACCCTCAAAATGGTTCGAACCTTTGAAGTTGCCAAAGGGAAGCAAGAGGTTAAGTACCTTGAAGAATTGAAAGGAGGTGTAGTGACATCGTGCTGCAGGGGGACAAGTTCCACGCAAAGAAATATTTTATGTAAATTTCACGGAGGTTCTCAAGGGAAGAGATGAACGGTTGAAATTCTCCGTAGAGAATTTGTGAAGTCCCGCCAGTCATTCGATTTGACAGAGAAGTAAGGGGGTTACGACTGTTTCCCCAGTTTCAACCTTAGAAGATCGTGAGCCGTCGGCCCTCACTTAGATACCCGTCAGTCGTAGGATCTGACAAGAGTTGCATCGTGTTTAAACTCTCACAAGCAGAGTGAAAGTCCCAAAAGGTGTCGAGATATTGGGACTTCGGAATTCAGGATATCGGAAGTCTCGAGGGAAAGAGATCGGGTCACTCCACGATGAAAACCCTGAAACAGATCTGAGCCATCCATCGATTGGGACACGTAGCAGAGATTGGGAGCCATCGGCATATCGGGATTTGGTATTTTGTGAATCCTGAAGACGAGACGTCTGGAGCATTTGAAATCGTGAAATCATGAAATGATCGAGGACCGTCCATCATAGGAGGAAGTGTGGTGGAAATCCTTGAGTTTGGGGAAAATCTCGATAGAAAATTCCATCGTTTTATCGAGGTTCGGCGTTTCGCGAATCCTGGAGACAAGAAGCATGCACATTTCGGAATTGCGAAGTCTGAAATCCCGACAAGGTGGAAATATTCGTTGTGGGGCCAGCTGACGTCATTTCATCATATAGGAGGTCGGATATCGGAACTTTGGGAGTTCCGAGGGAAACAACCCATGGGTATTTGATTTCCTGAAATCGTGAAGCGACGAGGACCGTCCACCTTGAGGGGACGTGTGGCAACAATCTAGGGTTTCGGGAAAAATCCCGAAAGGCAAGGTCATTTCGGCACTTCGAGAATCGACACTTCGGGAGTCGAGAGACCAAGAGGTTGGGCGCTTGAGTTGCAAAAACCCGAAAAGGACTGCGGTCATATAAGAGAAGGTCGTGTGGACCAATGGTATAGCACACGGGGCTAAGTGAAGTTAAAGTCGTTTCGACACATCGGCATATCAAAGATCAGAAGATCGAGAAGACTGAGGTTCTCGACAACAGGAATCAGAAAACCCTGAAACCTGAAATTTCTGTCGGGGAGAGATCAGGTATGTGCAGAAGTCGTAACAGGGGAAAAGGAAGGACCTGTGGACCGGGTTTTTAACAGAGATTCCAGTGAGGAATCAAAAGAGCCACTCCTGCTCGAAGCTGAAATTAGAATGATCCATTAAGACTGGGAGGTCAGCGTAGAGACTCTGGTCGAGGCAGAGGCTTAGTTTGCGTCACACTGTCGCGGCCCCGATCATCATCCTTTGGAAATGGCATGGTTGCGGAAGAAGGGTTTACAAGGGAAAGTCTTTATCGATTCATAACGATCTTATTCTCTTTTAAAACCTCGGTGCTTCTTGTTTTCCCTTTTAGCTTACAATGTGATCATTGTTGCAACCTAGTCCTCTGGACTTCAGCCTTTCCATGCTCTTTTTTACAACACTAAATCTTCTCGGAGACCCGAAATCTCGGAGCCTCTCTCTACTCCAAAATCTATGGTGGAGTTTTGTCCACCTTTGGATCTAACGGTTACTATTTACCTACTAACACATCGCTTGGACTTGACTATAGGGGTGGCATCCCACACCTAATTCATTTCCAATCCCATGATGCCACGTGGAGCTATCCAGACACACCACATCACCATGATACACACAGGCCCATCTTATCAGAGCTTGACACTACAACAGGGGAAACTTCAGTGGTTCGGCACTTCGGTGCTTCAACCACTTTTATCTATTTGCAAATCCTCCGAAGTCCCGAACCCTGAAGTACCGCCACATGGCTCTGGCCTTCAGCCCTTTTGGAGATTGCGTCTTAGCACTCCAAACACACGGAGTTCTAAAGTCCCGAACTCTCGGAGCAGGTCCCTCTTGTGTACGTGGCATTCTGCATGTGTGTCCCTACTACCATCTGCCACATGGAAGATATGTGGTGATAATACCACCTTGATACGTGGTACCCATATATCCGACCCTATACCATATACAATGAGTTAGTAGGAGATGTGGCTTAGCCACGTGCTAACATGTAGTGTCTATGTCACATGGTCAGAATCCACCGTGTACTTTGGCCACGTCATCTGCTGACATCACTTCGGGCTTCGGGGAAACTCCACACCTTGCATCCTGAATCACCCAAAGTGGTGTTTAGCTAGAGAGTCAAATAATGATCGGACGAACCATAATCTTCCATGGTTTGATCCAATGTCTAAAGGGGATTTGTGGCTTTGCACTCTTGTGATCCACGCAATAATAAGTCTTTAGTCCTGAGGGTAACTGAATGGGAGGGTCATAAGGAAGAATGATTGCCTCTTATTGGTCATCCCTTCCCTTACTCTATCCTTCCACTAAGACTCGGTCTAACAGTCAAGAAGGATCCTGAAGGATCCTTATATCTATGGCCCATGTCACTTTGTGAGTTTGGCATTTGGGGATTTCGGTTGTTTAACACCCTTTTTCTCCCAGAGTGATCGATGTCGGACTAACCATGACGTAGATCCAATGGTCAAAGGAGATCTTGAATATCCTCAAATATACATCTCGTGTTACTTCACTACCGAGAAGTAGATCGAGGTTTAACAAGGGGATGAATCCCATGATAACAGGTAAATGACCGCCAATTGTCGGTCAACCATCAATTTATTGGTCTGACAGGTCACCTTCGGTGAATTTAGGACATTGCAATGTTCATTCACCCTGGAGCTTTGGACTCCCAAAGTCTTGAATAACTTAGCTCCTTTTTTAGTGTAGGGAAGGGTTCCATGGTCCTAGTCCTATGGAACTTTGTCAAGCTCTAGAGGCTACACTCCTAACTCTTAGCCAAATTTTGGTTAAGGTCGTGGGAATGAGCCCTTGGTCTCTTGGATGACTGGTTTGAAGGAAGCACCTTCCATTCACAGAACTCAAGTTCTATGACAGGGAAAGGTATTTTTGAGAGATCAAAAGAACTGTAGCAGTCCCATAGAGTCTATCTCGAATCTAGAACTATGAATTTGATCCTTGGGAAAACACCTTGATTATTTTCCAACCAGCACAGAGGCCAAACTTGTAATATTACAACCATTCAAGTGCATCAATTTACAGAAGAACAATAAGCATTATTACCATCATTTTCACGTGAGGCACATTTTGACACAATATCATGCCATCATCCTCCTATATCCAGGAGGTATATGTATAGAAAAAATACAAGCATTCAAATCATGCATTTCAATTCAAGTGCACAAGGTATATGGAATACTTATCTATTACAAGTTGCAGCCAGCCAACTGACTGTGGGTGTTCACCTTTCCACCCAATTGTAAGCTCAGAGGCATTCACTCTTATCACTCTAGCCACCTCGTGTCGAGCCATGATATCACTAGGGAAAATTCTGCAAATTCTCAAAGATCCTCTCTCTGTCATAGGCTATGTGATTTTTATCAAGTGCTCCCTCAACATCAAGGTTGTGACCTTCTTCTCAAGTCGGGGTTTTTGGTTCTCTTTCCAAAATCAAGAAAGGTATTGGGGAGGTTACTCTCCTCCACCTCTTTGGCAGTAGTAGAAGTCTCCCTTCTTCCCCATTGAGCTCAAGACCTCCACGGGGTTTATTAGATGCCTTCCCAACTGGATTTCCTCTGTACAAGAGAGTCCCTTCATAGTTTCATTGTCCCTCGATGCCCTCTCCTTCTAGCACCAGTTTCTTTCCGTCCAACACCAAGCATGCATCCCTCTTTTGCTCCAGTATGGGCTTCGGGTCTTCTATGCTCTAGTTTAGAACTCTTCCACGAGTTCTCTGATCTTTCTATTGCACGTGCTCATGCATTATTTTCAACAATTCGCTTCCTCAAAGACCGAATTCCTCCTATATTTATTTCTTGTAACGAGAATAGATTATTCTTCTAGTTATTTTCTTACCTAGAGAGCCTCACTCTCTCTCTCTTCTTTCTCTGGTATATTTCTTCTCTTACATGCCCTCTCCCTTTTTTCCCCAGGGAGGTTTTAGGCATGTCCTATTCCTTATTTCAGAAGGAACTCAGGTCAATCTGGGCCTATAGGAAATTGCACTCTGTGGTACTTTGGGCTGGCAATTTTCTGTCTCCTCAACCAGACCCTCCATGCTTCCATTCATTGGGGTAATTGATTGTTTAACCACCAGTCATTTTATCATTAACTGGTTTTTCCATGGGATCAGGATGAGGCTTATTATTCCAGGAAAGATAATTTGGGTCATTTTGACATAATGAACCCTCTCTATAGTTTCCTCACTCTTTCCTCTAATGATACCATTGCCAGTACTTCAAGGTTTCACCCCCACAGTCATTTGTTGGCAATCTAAACAATAATAGATTTACATTGTTCACATGTCATAGCATGGTAATCATAGATAATGATTAGTTACAAGCTGATGGAAATAGGTCGGGTATTACAGGTGGATGTTAGAGATACAAGTTAATTCCCCTTTCAAAGGAGGAGGCATTAGAGGAGGGTATTGAGATAGAATATGTTTTGGAATGAAACAATGAAAGGGAAAGAAGGTCAAACATCATACCTGGACATCGCTAGGTAAACATAAAGCTTTGAAATTCTTTTTGGGAGTAAATAGACGATCCAAAAAGTGCTTCAAGTAGTGAGGATCCCAAAGGGGATAAAAAAGATGATACTTTCTAATACCTATGAGAGATAGGATCTATCCAACTAATGGTTCATAAACATAAACCCTATATCATATTTTTGCAAGAAACTATGTTGAAGGAGAATATATGCAAACCACTCCTATATAATTTATTTATTTAGTGGAACTTCGGTGTTTTAAGATTATATGACAAATATGAAGATTTTGCAATATGATGAAATTAGTTTTGAAAAAATTTAAACACTATTGAGAAATAAATAAGAACTTTTCAAAGTTCTCGTTTTAGATTATATATATTCTCCTTTATAATTAAGCATTTTTTAAATGCATTTTTAGTGACACTATGGTGACAATAATCCAAAATAATTATTATACAAAATTTATGAAAAAAATACAAACTTTATAAAAAAAATATAAAATATAATTAAATTTAATATAAAAAAAACATCTCAATTTTTTATATTTGTTAATATATTATGATCTTGTAAAATAAAAATAAATAAAAATATTATTTCAATACTTTTATGACATTTTCCAAACTCATTTAATATTTATTTTTTTATTGAACTTATCTTATAAAAAATATATTATATTTGAATTTTTCAAAAGGAAGAAAACATATATATATAAACTCAACGGTGGCGTGGCTTTTTTGTTGTTGTGTGATTTCAATGAGTTGCATCTTATGACATTACTTTTCATTAATTTGGGTGTTGCTTTCAAAAAAATATATTCTCATTTACAAAACTATATTTGTAGATTTTCAACAAAATGAATAAATAAAATTATAAAGTCATAATGTTTTGATAATAATACTTGTATTTATTTTGCAAAAATGAAAAAATTTAAATGTGTAAGGTATCCAACTTCCACGCTAGCATGACATACAAGATAATACTTGTATTTACTTTGAAAAAAAATGAAACAATTTAAATTTGTAAGGTATCCAACTCCCACACTGAAACACGTTAGCATGACATACAAGTTCATGCAATTAATGGTTAATTTTAAAATCATGAATGCAAATTATTATTAAGCATGCACAAAAACGAATAAATACGCATAACATAAAGCAAAAACTCCATTCAAGCATAACATTCAAATAATAAATAATGTATTGATTAGATCGCTTATGTTTGTGAATATTTACCCATAGATAATGGACGTTCCACCCAACCATAGACTATGTTGCTCTAATTCTCTTAGCAGCAAGTCACTAACAAGTTGGGGCTATGAGTCCACAAGGATGTATAGGATCCTATGGGTGTCTATAGTCGACTCAAACAACCCAAATATCCACTGAAACATAGCGACTTGACTCCTACAACAATTCCAACCATCCAACTCTCTTCCCCATTAGTTTGCCCAACCCAAAGGATGACATTTTCTTATTTGCACCACGGTTCCTTGGACAATCTCCACCCCCTCCATGGATTTAACGCAAACCATCCATGAATCTCTCTATTGGGGGCTTCAGGAAATCCAGGTACAACAAGAGTGCTCACAACAACCTTCACATAGACTTTTCACATAATTTCTCATCAGAAATCACGCATAGGCATAACAACCTAACTCTTCATGTATTGTCCATCTCCAACAAGTTGTCTTTCAATGCCTTCTATAGCTATCTACTTTTTCCCAACACTAACATTGGTTTTTCTTCTCCTCTTGTTGTTTTGAAAGTATGCTAAAAAATTACTCCTCTTTCCTACTCGAAGTTCCTTCTTCTCCCATGCTTGTTTGAATCTTACTCTTCCCCCAAGGAAGATTACACTCAACCCATGCTTCCATTAATAGATGAGTTGACTCCCCCACCAACCTCTTACATGAATTCAATGATTGAGTGTTTAATAAGTCAAAGGGATAAACGACTAAATGAAAAAATTATTTAAGAAGGTGGCTTAAGACTCTAGGCATATGGAATCTTCTCAAAACCCCCATTAAACCCCCTCTCTTGTGAAATCATAATCCCCCATTATTGTGGTCCTTACGTGTCTGCAATCGGCAGTCTATTTCATTTTATTATTTTTCAATGTACAATGTTTACATATTACATCATTTATCCCCAACCATCACTTGCCTCCCAACCATTCATAATATTTACAAATATTCAATATTACATAAGGGATCAAAACTAAGATGTTACAAAATGCAATGCCCAAAAAATCAATTGAGCATTATGATTGAGACACTTATTCACATGCCAAAAGGCCAATTGATATGCTTATTTACTAATCTCCAATATGTTTACCAATATCAATAATAAGAATTTAAAACTTAGTCAACCCCACTTCTTAGTATAACTTACTTTGACCTTAAAATAAGATTAAACCAAATCATCTCCTCGAACCATTATTATCATACATATGTGAGCATCCTCATTCTCCTCTCCATCACACATTTCTCAAATTCTTCTTAATGTTCAATAAAATAGAGATTAGCTACTTTACAACTATTTCTCTTATTGAAATTACATAATCAAGTTAAAGATAAAGATGAAAAGTTTAACTACTTTATTTTTAAAAATATACATACTCTATATATATATATATATATATATATATATATATATATATATATATATATTTATATAATAATAATTAATATATTTAAATTATTATTAAACTATATTATATAAATATAAAAATATATATTAAATTATATTTAATAATTAATATATTTAAATTATTATTAAACTATATTACATAAATTTTAGAAAACAAAAGAGAAATATATATGAATTGCATTTATGAAATTTTGGTATCACTAGAACTTCATTTCACATTTACAGAAAATGAAAGATTAGAAATGAAAATAATATATTAAACATATCTCTTAAATATATTTAAATTTAAAAAAATAATCTCTAAATTTATATATGGAATTGGTAGAAAAAAAAAGAGAAGAGAGAGATGCCAAAATCCAAATAGAGTTAGAAACATTAGAAAAAAGGAGTGAAGAAAGAGACATAAAACTCAAAATAGAGCTAGAGACAATGATCGATAAAAAAATTAAAGATACCATTCAAACTCAAATAGAGGATAGATTCTTAGCGTTCAAGAGTGAATTGCAGACAATAAAGGATAGAATTCAAGAAATGGAAAAACATAAACAATCAACCCTAAAGGAGGGGTTGAAGAAAATCACAACTTGAGAGATAGGATTAAAGAGCTAGAAGAAACACTGACCAACAATTTGGCCCTCAGTAATATGGAAACAAATTGGATATCAAACCCATCAAAGAGGAAATGAATAAGCTAATCGAATTGGACCATGAGTGTAACAAAAGAGCCCTTAACCTCATAATTTTTGGTATAAAAGAAAAACAAGAGGAGGATACGCTAGCAATAGTAAAAGAAGAATTAAAAAATAAATCACAAATTGATACAACTTACCTCATAGAAGCAAAGA